>JAOBAT010136186.1:16989-34822 GCA_026413305.1 Hydrozoanthus tunicans | reverse complement strand
GAATGGTCTGGACAAGGGTATCGACCTGGTTCTGATTTTTACCGTACACCTTTAGGTCATCCATAAACAGTAGGTGGCTGATAACTCCGTTTCCATCGCCTAGATCATAGCCGGCTTTAACTTTCCTTAGCACCAAGGTTAATGGTACAAGTGACAGCACAAAGAGATTATTATTATTATTATTATTATTATCATTATTATTATTATATGTTCGAAAACCCTTACAAAGGTCTTTCTCTTCCCTTGCCCCCGGCGTGTTAATCAGTAACCAACATCAAAACTGACAGCGTTTTTTAAATGTTCCGGCATCTTTTCCAAAACGATAACTTTTGCAAATCGTAGTGATAAAGCCGAAACTAACCACACTCTACCAATAATTATGAAGTGTTCGCAATACTCAACGAGAAACTCTTTAAAAACCCTTCAAAATTAACCTCTGGTATCAAACTAAGCAATAAACAAAAAAATATTGATTTGTTCAAAAGACGATTAGCCCTAATCCAGGGTTAACATTATAATCCTGGATTAAAGTTAATCGGCTTTCGAACAACCGGCCCAAAGTATAACAATCATTTTGTCAAGGCAAAAAAGCACCATTTTTTCAATTTGTTATAATAGCAATCATTTAGTAATAATGAAAATGTTAACGATAACCAGAAACAAGTTATGATAATAAAAGTGTTGATGGTAACGCAAAGTTGATGATGGTTTTGATAATGATGATGGCGGCGGTAACCCTAGTAACAAAGATAATGTTACCCAGTAATTCATCCACCAGGCAATCAGTTTTTATTATTAAATTATCTTGAAACCAAAACTAAAGAAACCTTTTTTAGAGAAGAAAATAAACGAAAAGATTGACAATAAAAGTATGAAGTATGCAAAAACTTAGAGTTGTGGTTAAAATAGTTTGATAACTACAAACAAAAAGTACTTCGAATTCATTGAGTTTTTTTTTTGTACAATGTGGCAATGCGGCTTAATGTGTACTAGAATGACGGCGAAGTCGCCCCAGATTGAAGTCGCCCCTCTTCCATGGTGAAATCGCCCCACACCTTCATGACTATTTTTTATAGCAAACAACACGATTACTTCTTTATCAATATTTTTGTATCGTTCAGTGATACTTCAAAAGCTTTTATATACTAAGTTTCTTTCAACAGCGAAGTCGCCACATCGATGAAAAGTGAAGTCCCTCCCTAACTTCCATAACGAGTATCTTTTAACGCGCGCGAGTACGAGCCAGTCTGTTATTATGAGCTAACTAAACAATATTGTCTCGCATCTCAGTACGAGTCGCAGCTAGAGATGAATAGATGGCTTTAGAAATGCTTTATGTTTTTGTTTCAATTAGCGCATGTCTTGTAGTTTTATTCTTCCTGTTTTTACATCAGCTGTACGTACGACGGAAAAATAATCTTATTTCGGTTTTGTTTACCAAGATAATTAAATTCCAAATTCTAAATATTGAAATTTTATATCAACTCAATCGGACTGCTATAGAACTTTGGAAATCAAGTTTTTTATTTCTAGAGAATAACAAAGTTAGAAAAGCCGGTTTGTGTCCACTACCCAATGCAGTTCCTGCTTAAAGTGAAAAATATTATTACAGTTTAGTGGATAGCCGACCTTGCTTAATAAGGAAGAAGGGGTGAAAAGATTTTGTCAAAACCTTTTATGGTTCTCGAGATACTATTAACATTTAATTGTCACTAGTGGTTCAGACAAATTTGCATATTTTTTCTCAAATCTGCTGCCAATCCATAACTATTGGATGAGTTTGAACCAAATGTATCTCGAGGTATAGAAGATTTTGCCAAAAGTTTCTACCGCTATTCCTCGTTTCAAAATAGGTCTTTCCACCGAAGTTATAGAATTTTTTACTTCACAGGCACTTTAATTGTTTTTCCCGATAAATACTCTTCCAATTCGTTGAAGACAAAATTTAAAATTTCTCTCATTTTGCTGTCTAATATTTTTGATAACTTAAACCAAAACTTTTTTTTTTACCCCGAACGTTAACTGGAGGACGGAAAACCATGCTGAAAGGTGTGGAGGTTGTTTTGATCCACGAAAGGATGTATTAATATTGGATCCTGCATTTAGTTAATTCCTGTGTGCGCGCAAGTTAAGTAGTTCCCCAAACATCAAAAGCCTTGAAACAAAACTGTACTGAATATATAATCAACTTTCGATCGTTCCCATATATCAAGCACGCATGCTTTTTTTAGCGGTAGGTCGGAGAGGATAAATAGCGTTTGAAATTTTGTCACGTCCTTAGAAATTAATCACGTAATTGCTACAATAATTATATGCCCTGCTTTTGTTATATGTTAATTGCAACTAAAGAAAGAGAGCCGGAAGGGAGATCGGTTCATGGAGATTCTGTCTTACTAATTAATGCATGAAGATTTGTTCATGCGTTCGAACCCTAGCAGTGCTGGACTGAATCTGTGTGTTATTTAGGCATAGAATCGTGTTTGTGAGAAATTTTAAAGCATGCGACTGTTTTACATAGCTATTTGTTGTTACCTACAAATACGTTTCGCTAGAACTATAGATAAAGGAAATCTGTAAACTAATTAGCTCGGGAGCTATATTGCTCACGAGCTTATAATGATCCAACGGCGATCTTCATTGAGACTATACCCAAAGAGAAACGTGTCGGTGGACACTTTTTAAAACTCGGCTAACAGATATGTACTTGTGATAAAAAAAATCAATATCTAGCATTTTTACGCACGAACATAATTTAGCAAACCAACAAAAAAGTAAAATTATTTTGTACTGTCCAAATGACGTCATATCTACCCTCAACTAAGTAATTTAAGCGAGTATTTTCTTTGCGGCTGCGAGAGAGCTGTACATATATTGAGTACGTGAAGTCGCTTGTTCAATGTGAAAAATACTCTTATCTCACAACTCTGTATTCTTTGCTTAAACTCGACTGCGAGTCAGAACAGATTTTGTGAGCACCAGAAAGATTTTGTATACCACTGAATATTTTATACATTGGAGTTCCTGAGGAAGTTATATTAATAACTCAGATTAATTCATTAACTTCAGCTGTTACTAAACATGGGTAGACGTACCAGCTTCCAGACATGGTTTGTTAACACTTACTAGACGTGTCGGTTGAAGGAAGTTCACTGTATGATGAACCGCCGGAATATTGGACAGGAATTGATGCAATATGCCAAAGGCATGTGATCTTGATATTAGCGACTTCATTTTTGGCGATATCGCTCTGAAGGAACAGCCTCTTAAAAAACACGTTCCGGGCGTAAAGATAAAAGTATAATATTAGAAGCTCTAAGGTCAATCGACAATGCTTTTAAATGGCCAAATGCATTTTTACATGTACAACAAGATTTTTGAAGATGTGGTTTCATCTAAATGCCGGTAAAACAGTGAAAAGTGAGTAGAGGTGCTCGACGGACGGATTAGAAAATGCCCCAAAAAGGTACGCATAAATTAAACGTGAAATCGGTTATCACCGCCAAAAATAGTAGCAACCATGCAGTGGAGTTGTCGACGCCTTATAGGCGCGGTTTGCCGGCTACGTGTTCTCCTGCAGTGAGAGTATTTAGCATACACGTTTGTAATCTTGTACTCAGTATCACTTTGGGAGGGGCGAATTTAGACAACACTGAACTAGAACTGTGTTCCAACGGAAATAAATTGTTTTCAAAAACAATATTTTGCTTTTTAATCAATGGGCAAATGAGAAGGGTCTGGGAGAGAGAAATTGAAACGGGAAGGGGATGGTCTTAAAGTCTCCCTCTCGTCACCCTCCTCCGGAGGTTCTGGCATCTCACTTTAACATTATATTTAGGTCATCTTTTTACAATACTGGCGAGTTAAAAGTATTGAGATCGCCTCGCACGCACAAAAATACCAGACTCTGTAAAGCTAAAACAGTGCAAAGCACGATTTTTTTCAAATTCGAAGATGCCTAGCAACTTTAAAAAAACAATCCAAAATGTTTCAAATACAAAGTACTTGGTATTCATGATATGACTGAGCCGTGCAGTCTTGCGAACAAACTATTGTCGTTCATAAACAAGTCTAATTGCTTCGCTCTCTCAAATGAAAGCATAATGTACATACGTTCTCGCATCTATACTTAAAAGCGTCTTCGCCAGTTGAGGCCATCATGTTAGTAAGGCCGTCATAATTATTGTGACCCGCGAGACTACTTGCAGCAGTTATAGCGTGGATTACTACATGAATGTCAAAAGTTCAAGCCTGCTATGGAGCGAAAATTGATGTTAATCATGTCAAAAACATGAAATTTTAGGCCGACATATCACCGAAACGTGATGTAGCTTATCTTGGGAGTATTTCAGTAACACTTCGTGACACTACTGATTACACTGAGAGTTTGATCAAAGTGGTTTTAAAATTTCAGCAATTAAAATATGAGAAACATGATGAGCGAATGGCGGGCGGACGATTTGTGGTTAGCGAAAATTTCCGGTAATTTTATCATGCTGGCAATTGGCTCAAAACTGGTCGTGCTTTGCAAGCTAATGTACTTATGTAAAAAAATCTCTTTTCTCAATGAATATAACTAATACAGTTAAAAATATACCAAGTCACGCACAGACTGTACTTTCTCATCGAATTTGGTAAGAAAAAGCGTTTTAAAAATTTGTGATTATCAAAAGTTACTAGCCGAGTGAAGAGCTCCTCCAGAGCTCCGCGGCCTCACAAGCGACGAAGATTCTACGAGATTCCGTTCACAGCAAAGAACTAAATCATAGTAATTGGATAAAGCAGGTCTCGCGTCAGCGGCAATATAATGGACTTCAATTTCAAAGCAAAACTGATTTTAAAAAGACTTTTTCAGTGTATCCTTAGCGATGTCGAGTCAATACTTTTCTAGGCACTTACACACATCGATATTGTTTTAAGAAAGGATAGTTTAGCCAGGCTAGTCATCTTACGAGCAACGAATCATTGAATAACACGCTTTAACGGTTTTACGTAGCACTGTAGCTCTTTGTTCAGTAACTCAGCAAACGTACCTTCATCACTGTCAGAACTGTTCGAAAAATCCAAGTTGTACCGCCGTCTTTTGTAGCGTGTCCCACTGTGCCATGTTGAGCGCTCTCGCGAGCGTCTAGGAAACGGACTTACACATTTAAGGGTCTCCATCGGCCGTACAACAACTGAATCTTGAACGATTCTGCGTGTGAAGTGATATCTAGAAATTAAAACTATGGGCGGTGATGCGTGTCCGGTTTGTTAAACGTGAGTTTTATACTCGATTTAGGTAGCGTTTCAGATGAGAGTATCTGCAGTGTACAGGAAGTTGGCCCGCTAAAATGGGGTTTGAATCAAACACGCCCAGAGTGACGTCGTGCAATTGGTTTGAGCATATTTTAACTTAAGAAAAGTTCTTTTCAAGCGAATAAAAAGGGGAGAGTACTTTGACTTTGTTTTACTAATGGGTGTAAATCGAACACACACAGCTTAAATTAGAAGGTTTGAAAAATCAGTACTTTACGAACTGTGTCCGGTAAAAGAAAGCCTATGATTTAGAACGCCTTAATTGTGATTACAGATGTTATATATAGAGTTTACCAACATATGCAATGGTAATGAGTACCGCTGTGAAAAAGTTGAACTACCCTATAAAATGTAAACTAAAAAAACCTTTATTAGATATCTTGTGAAATGATGGTGCCAAGTTAATAAAGTGGAAAATATTCAAGGTATACCGACCCTTACTGCCTGTTGACTGAAACTACCCGTGTAACTGACCCAACAGAAAAATAATAAATTACACGCTACCTTCTTACGCCAAGCCTACAAAAATGGAGACCCTACAAACTCTCAGAAATAATATAGGTTGTTGAAAGATCAAGTTCTTTTAATAATCAGTGATACGATCTTAAACGGCCGGAAAGTGTGAAAAGTGATTCGGTCATAATATGCTAGCTATCAAGGGTTGGCTCAGTTTTATCAATTATCAGTTGATGCAACTCTTACATGCTTCAAATTTCAATCACCTGGAAAGTTTTAAAATTAAATATCATGTGTTGTGTTATATTTGAAAATCTGAGCGTGAAGGTTAAACGCATATGAACTTACCTAATGATCTAAAAAGCTTTAAAATACCTCGGCGGCAAGCGGGCGTCACAGTACAAACTATAATCGATGGAGCAAAAAACTAGTTTTAAAACTGCCAGCGGTGTAATGATACTAATTATTAGTAAGGGGAAGAAAAGTTATTTTAATTTCCTGAGTTAAACAACAAGGCTCGTGCCATGTTGTCTTTATCAACTTTTTCAACAGCTCATTTTTGTAACGAAAGTCTCCCAAGTTACTTCCGGTTTATGATGTCACGTGGACAAAATAGATATGACTGAATTCGTCCGGATGGGAAATACCACGAGGACTTAATCCTACAAATGCCGACTATTTAGTGCCCTTTGTTTTGCTCGATGATATAGTCAACTTTAGTTGTTACAATGAAAAGTGCGCAATTCCCCATTCAAGCAAATCACCGTCAGTTTTCAAAAACGATTCGAGTGTCAATTTATCTGATGCCACCGTATTTACCCATTGCAATATTTTGAATAATGGCTATTATGTTGTATATTCTTAATCTTTGACTTTGTTTATAATTTTTCCAAATCTTTACCACAGTGTTATAACAGTTTCATGCAGTCGTTGTTTAACTCATTTATGAATCCCATTTAAGTTCGGCACTCAAAGTTCGAAGTTGGACCAGTAGAAAGAGATAACCAACCGATTTGTTTGAGTATGGTAAGTTAATAAAATCCAGAGCAACGAAACCCTAAAGCGGTTTCATTGTTTTCTAGATGGTTTGTATCTTCTTTTTCTTTTAACACCGCTTTTTCCTATCCATGCTTGTATTGATAAAGAGCGGTGCGTTTTTTTGATAAAACTGAAGATCGGAACATATAAACTCTGGACTGGAAAGTGGCTGCGTCGGCAAAACTGTTGCATTGCTTTATGGAGTTTTTTTAGTTTACCTTGTGCCAGTGATCAACAGCCAAAGAATTTCGAGCACACTTTCAGGACTGTTTTTAATCGGAAGTTCTGCACTCAATGCAAATTAAATTACCTTTCCTCTCCCTCGTTCTTTATACATTATTACATTTTTTGGTCAAAAGCTCTATTGTTGTCGGACCGAGAGCAAGTCTCAAAATAGTAACTGTTATTATTTTCTTAATGGAGACAAAAGCTATACATGCGGTTTGTCGGGCTAAGAAAATAAATAAGGAAAACTTTGAAGAGCTGCCAAACAACTGCGGCCGACTTTTGCCGGCTGCGTCATCTCTTGTACCTCAAGTTTATACCCAGTGTCAATTGTCATCACTCATATGATTTCTCGACTATTAAACCGTGTCTTATTCTTGTCATTCTGAAGTTTGCTCCCTCGTATGGTTTCTTTTACACTCAAATGAAAAATGATCATTCGGCTAATCTTCTATTGAGAACTGATATACAAAACAATCTCAATTGAGGGAGATAATGCCGGTGTGAAGATTGTACACCACAAGTTCTGTTTCCAAATCCTTTTCTAATAGTAATAGTTACTCCATTAGACGTTTCAAAGCTGACAGGTTCACGGCGTCTCCAGCGCTTCCTCGGTTATGAATTAAGCCGAAAGAACTATATGAGAAAGCTACCGAATCAGTGATAGAAAGGCCAGAAAGAAAAAAGGGGCGACAAAAATAGACCAAATTCAGTAGTAGTATGTTGCTGGGTAGCGTCGTAATATAAAATAGAACATGTTTCTCAAGCAAAAAAAAAGTTTAAAACTTTAAATATTTTTGATTTTATCACCTATCTATGGATGTTAGTGACGATTCAAAAGGTTCTCCTACTATAATATGAACAACTTGAAACTCGAAAACAAAATATTTGAAGAAAGCAGCTCAACATTTAATATAATCATGAGCAGTTAAATTTTGCGAAGTTTTTAACAAACCCGGGTAACATTTCTCTTCCCGCTGAGTTCCGGTAGCAACGTTTTTCAAACTAAGAATCTAACACATAGCAGTATTCAGTAAACGACACACGACCCCAAGTAACGTGTTTCCTTTACATTATTCACTTAATAATCTGAAGTTGCCGACTGAGCTTAACCAATTTCTGACCACTTAACGTACAGAAAATAATTAGATTTAGTTTACATCCTGCAAAATATATACGCACAAAAAGGCTAAAATAATAATTACAATTTATTTCATAAATAGATTACCAAAGTTTTAAAGCCATCTGTTTTACATCTGAGGTTGATTTGCTTATCTTTTATATACGCACAACAAATCAATAAAGATAACGTCATTCACAAATCAAAGTACCTCTTGCAAGTTAACCTAATATAAATACGGTTCGATCCACCATTGTTTGCGGTTTCCCAGTTCAGACCAATACCTTCTACCTAGCAATCTTTTTTTTAAATGGTTCTAATAACTGTGATACAATTTGTTTCTATTTAGTAAAAAAGCATTTTGATAGTCCCTTAGTACGAGATTAAACACGATGCTGTATAAATTTTAATTTTCACCAAAATTGTTCCATCTAGAGATTTGGCCAAGTTTTTTTAATGTTTTAAACAACGATTTAGAGCGACCAGCCTTGTGTCACTTTTCGGCGGGAAAAATACCGCGCCGTTAGGAGTTTCCCGCCAAACGGCAACACACGTCTCCTCAAAAGCCATCTGTGTGCGGTCGCAGATGATCCGGCATGATGTAAGTGATATCGTCCCAAGGATGGCGGTACAATCCCTGTTTCAACCTTTTCTGGTCTAGAAAATGACCTGTAAAGAAACAGTACGATAAACAATCCAGGGGAGGAATTACAAGAGGTAATATGATCATATGACCACAAATTCTAAACAAAACTACGTAAAACTATTCACGTCACATCCGGGGGCACTAAGAACGTCGCAAACATTTTTTGAGAAGTACGCAAAGGTTCCTACACCAAAACGAAAATGTGTTTTCATCTAAAACAGCCAGTATCACGCCGGCAACACCGGAAAGAGCAGATATCCGTTTGGTGTTTTGCTTTAACGTTATACTTTTTTTCTCTACAAGATGGGCTAATCTATGGTCTAGAAGTGCCTTTTCTTAAAATGCTCTTGCTGTTTTTAAAATAGGGGCTTAGCTTCACAAACTTCTTAAAATATTCTTATTATTGCGTGCGAATTTCAACCCAATGTTTTTAGTTGTACATTATCGCTATCAAAGTGCAGTAGTCTAGTTTGGCGTCTTCTACATTGAACAGTAGCAACTCGTGTCTACAATCAAAAACGGTTGTCGGGTGATGTTGCTCGAGCATTAGACATTATATTAAAGACTAACTCCACCAAAAACAATACGTAAATCAGATCCTCTCCATACACGCAATTGTTCATCAATACATGTATTAACAAAAGTTTTTGAGCACTTTAGTTCTAGAAACTGAGAATTTGTTGTTGCTACATTGTCGCTTCCTTTTTGTATATGTCCTTTTTAACAATATAGCGTTGATACTAAGTCAATTTACTATTGGTTGCACTAAGAGTTTTGCTGTTAAGCGACACGATATCAAACTATCAGATATACAAGAGTGCGTGTATGACATACCTATAAATCCGATAGAGCGGCCGAGTACAAACAGGCCGTTGAGTGAACCAACACTAACATATTCATCAGCTTCCTCTCTGCAAAGCGAGATTATTGATATTAGCAACATGGCCCTAACTGATTCCAACTTCTAAAATTTACGAGCTGCTGATATGATCTTTAACCCTAGAAGTGGTGAGAACCAGATAATGGGGTTGATTTGACACGCCATAAAACAATTTCACTGGACAGTAGCAAGCTTTTCTAACGTGAACATGTTTGCACTCGTAAATGCGCTCACGATTTATTTTAAAAACGATAAGCATTATTTAAACCCTTATGTTCATTTTGAGTTTATGCCACGACAGCCAAGTATATTTTGAAGCACACGAGACTTACATGCCTTTCGATAACACATTAACTGTGATGACAAGAACAAGCACAACAACTCGACTTCCTCACCAGAAAATTTCCGATAAAGTAGGCTATATCTATCTGCATGTTATTAGTTTGCAAGTAATTCGGAAATTCCATCACATACAAAGTACTTAAAACTAAAAAGTTATCTTCTTGAAACCAAGAAGGTATTGATTTAATCAAGGATACTCGAGTCTATAAACTGACTTACTTAGTAAAACTGCCGCAGTGTCTCAACAGATCCACGAATGCGACCCCAATACAGCCGTCGACGTTCAAGATTAGATTAGGTTTCTGTAGAAAATAAATCAGATGAGAAGGTTCACTTTCCCCTAACCTCTAAAACTTGAACAGGTAAAAAAAATGTCTTAGCTTTTAAGGGGTCTGGGTTTGATACCCGGTCTTTCCGAGGGTTGAACATTTGTGCGGCAAAAGACGTTAAGCCGTTGGTTTGGTCTTTTGTCTTGTGGCGGGAAGAACTCGCACATTGATTGATAAAAGCAGGTTTCGATCAGGGCCCGGTTGTACGAAGCCTTAATAAGCCATCCGCTGGATAAAAGCTAGTGGTCGTCACTCATAAATCAAAGATTGTTTGACTCTTTGTTTTTAAGTGAAAGACTCCTAAAGTAATGGTTTAAACGGTGTCAAATAACTTTCATTACAGTTTAACTGCATGAAGTAGAAAGCACTTATCCGGCGGATAGCTTATCCAGGCTTCGTGCAACCGAGCCCAGGTGTCTGTCTTACATAATCGTAGGGGGCGTTTATCTCTAGAAACATGCGCGGCAGCCAATGGTGCCTACTATACAGTCCGTCTCCAAGAATTGTAAAAACCTCTAACTGCAAAAAGGGTAACCTTAATTGTATAGAAATTACATTATACCTATATATTTTCTGATAATAGCCTGAGTAGCAGGTGTTTTCTTGAGATGAGACCAGGCGTTAATCGAACGGGCCGCCACGTTGAACGCACGAGTACAAGAAAAGCTTCCCCTCCCTCTCCCCAGGCTTTCCTTTTGCTCGCGCGTCCAACATGGCCGCTGACGATTGGTCTCTCCCTTAAAAACTGATAAAAACTGAAGTTACCTTTGCGGTGGTAATCTTTTCCACTTTGAGAGCGTAATCAAGGAGAGGTGTAGTTGGAAAATTCTTCTTAACGTACTCCTTCAAGATCACAACACGCATGTCTGGGTTGTTAAGCTGCAAGGTAAAAAAAGCGCAAGTACAGTTTCGGGCCCGTAAGTAAAGTATTTCCAGTGCTCAAAAGTTAACATTTAAGTCTGGTCTTCCACAGGACTGGTAGGTTTTGAATGTTTTGGCCCCAAGAGTAAAGTCAGTCTTAACTTTATCTCCCAAAAGTAATGGAGTAATTTGTACTTTTAGGTAAATGCACAAACCACCATATTTGATCAAGTAATTAAACACAACCATATAATTTGTACAGCAACATAAGTAATTTTCCCGGTTTTAGACACGTAATACTGAGCTGCATTAGAAATACATTAGCGTCTCCATTGCTGTCTTAGTTAGGTCAAGCAAGACGGCTGTCACGAAGAGCAGTAAGCCCTTACACCTGTTACGGTTAAATTCACTCAATGTCACAGTTGAAAAATTTTATTCATGCTATATTAGACTTTGACATGTAACGGAGAACAGTAACTTTGCTCTTCAAAAGGACCAGTGGCAAAAACAACAACTCGTTTCCGGCGTTTTTGCTCGTTTCAAACAAGTGGACGACCGTTAAGTTCGAGCTCTGATTTCTACTCATCGTTTGACAGGACACGATTGCTATTAGTAAGCAATGCTAAGAAAAATGTTCAACACCTGAATTCTCCTTACACAATACATGCAAAACAAAACATTTAGTAATGAAAAAATAGGATCAAACAAAGCTGAAACAACTGAAGGTGAAAATTAAAATTCTCCCAAAGTTTGTTAAATAGAAATTATGGACTCCAGTAGGGACTCCATGGGAATAACTAGTGCTTTTTACTCATTTTTGAATATTTTTTAAAAAATGTTTTGGAAGACACATTTTTGGAATCCCATTGAACTGATATTTTTAAACATATCAAAAAACAAATTTTTGAGTCCAGGATCAGGATCCAAACCACAAAGAAAGAATATCTTACTGATTTGACACGATGTCCTATGCCCATAATCAGCTGCCCTTGCCTCCTCATGTCGTTGACAAACTCCATCGGCTCCATGTTGTTGTCAAGAGCGTTTGAAAACTGCCTGGCCGCTGCGTCCAGAGCACCACCGAAGCGATCGCCCTGATGGAGAAGAAAATCCAACCGTACTCCTTATTACCAAAACTATTGTCCATATATTGTTCCCAACTAAATGTACCGGAGGTTGTTGAAAGCTGCATAACAGTCAAAGAGCTATATTCTTGGTTTTCAAGCACTCCCTAGAGACGTCAAAAGCAAAAGATGAAGCGGCCATGTTGGTGCCATAAACAAAAGAAATCATCAAAATTCTTTCGTTCAAGGGAACCAATATGGCTGCTATGACGTCAGGTAAAACTGACCCACAATGCAACTCTCCGGTCTTCTGGTTACACGTTCTACGTTACAAAATTCAGGAAAGCAAAATAAGGGGCTCTTTCTCTGAAAAAGAAGTGAAATGAAGAGCAGTAGCCCCTTAAACCTGTTACGGCTGAACTCACTCAATGTCACAGTTGAAAAAGTTTATTCATGCCATATTAGACTTTGACATGTAACGGAGAACAGTAATTTTACTCAAAGCAAAATTTAACGTTCTTAGCCGGTAAACTATTATCGCGTCAAAATATGGGGCACTCATTAGGTGAATAATGTTAAGCGACTTACAATTGTCAGTAAACCAGACACCAGGGCTGAGATAAGATCTTTTCCTGCTCGTGCCGTCACAATAGTGTTATGGGCTCCTGAAACAGCTGAAAGTACAATGAAAACAGAATAAGTGAGAAAACAAATACGAAAAAAACAAGCAGTTATTTTAAAGTCTATTTCTGTTTGTCCAGAATGGCCGGCAAAAATAACCGGAGAAGGAAAGGTCGAAAGACGCGCACATATTTTTTTCCACACAACTCGCTAGCTTCTTGTGCTTCAGTGGATGGCAAAACTGGTCGGCTTTGCGACTGAATAGAGCCAACCTGAATGGCTTTGACACACAAATTGAACCGACCTGATTGGCTCAGAAACACCAATGGAGCCAACCTGATTGGCTCTGACACATGAATAGAGTAAACCTGATTGGCTTTGACAGGCGAACTGAACCGACCTGATTGGTTCAGAAACACCAATGGAGCCAAACTGATTGGCTCTAACAAATGAAAAGGGCAAAATTGATTGGCTTTGACACATGAACAGAGCCAAACTGATTGGCTCTGACACATGAATAGAACCAATCTGATTGGTTAGAAACATATCAGCCCGCATGAAGAGGACAAACAACTCGAGCTTCTACTGAGAACTGATTGGTCGAACACAGAGTCTGTACAACGTCAATATACGTTGGCTACGATCATATTTCTGACCTCCTTTTCGTTGGTTATAAGTTCCACTATCTCCTAGTTTCTCGGGATTTCTTATTACTAACGAGCGATCTGGTCTGCTTTTTTCCAGGATTGCTCGGAATAATTCGCCAAAAGTCGGCAGTGTTTAGTTATCTGTTGGACAATCCAATCCACGGTTACAAAAAATGGCGACTTGAATAACTACCCAGAATTCCTGGCGCATTTTGTCAAAAAATCCCCATACTGAAATGTATAGAAAGAATCTATATTTATAACCTCAAGTTTTACGCACGCAGTGTTGTTAGTACGAGGAAGAGTTTTACCATCTGTTACCTTCTCCGAGTTTCTTTTAGCGGTGTAAAATTGTACACTGCACATACCTAACTAAAAACGAATTTGAAACACATAGCCATTGATTAACCGAGAACAAAATTTAATACAGAATCTAAAACAGTGATACCTGGTCCATGGTCAGCGGTTATCATGAGGCACATTTCAATGAACTTGGAGGCATAGGCAGGAAGTCTGTGAGAAAAAAATGAAAACTTAATTTTTTTTAGTAAAAACAAGACTATTTCTAGTTATCCATGAAACGACTGCGCAAACAAATAGTCAGAATGGAATTAGTTTTTTGGCTCTGACTGATAAAGGTTTTTCTTACTTTGACTAATGTGTCAACACATCAAATAATTACAGGGGAACATGTGACGTAGGTTATGGCAAAGCGAGCGAGTGCTTGGTCTATTTTTGTTGTCATAAGCTCGCTTACACTGTCAAGAAAGAAAACTAAAATTCAATTTGCATGCGATGTCTCACTTTTTCAGTTCGAGCAATTCTTCTATGTATCTGACGTCATGACGTCAATATTTCTCAGCCGCCGGTACAATGCGGCACGTAACGTATTTTAAACTCGAATTTCAAGGAAAATCTGTGAAACATGAGGGGAAAAATGTTTATCGTTTTCACACTTTCAAGGATTTTGTTTGACAAAGTCAATTTTAGGCTTTAGTTCTCCTTTAAAGGAGTAGCGTTGGGCACACAACAGGAAACAGCTAAAATTAATTTACGTAGCTGGTGGCTCAGTGTTTGAGCAAAAAACTCACAAACTCGCTGTAAACGCTAATGCATGTAGAGCAGCTTGGAGTCCTTTTAAACCATCTAACGTCATAAATCGCCGTAGTATGTTTTGAATTATACTGGCACTTGGTACACTGTTCAAAAACTTTTTTCGGGGACTAAGATTGGTAAGGTAAGCACTTTTTTCGATTCACAGTCGAATAGAAGTGTTGGGAAAGCTTTCAGATCTTTAGAAATACCAATGACAAAACGGCTTCAGTAGCACTTTATAGGGGAACTGAACTCTAAAATCAACTTTTGCCAAACAAAACCTTTAATTGAGTGTAAAAATGATATTTGAAAAATTTCTTCGTATCGCGCTGACTTTCCGAGAATTCGAGTTTAAAAGAAGTTACTTGCCGTACTGTACCGGCGGTTCAGGAATAGGGATTAAGCGGAAAGAGAGTGAGGCTATGACGTCAGATATGGGTAAGAATCGACTCGGACTGAAAAAATTCATCATTGGAGTGAGATATTGCACACAATGTAAATTGTAACTTTCACTCTTGACTATGTAAGCGAGCTTATGACAACAAAAACAGTTCAAGCGCTCGCTCGCTCCCCATAACCAACGTCACAGTTTACCTCCCTTTACCGCTGACAAGTCGACAAGCGTCCACGCTCAAAGACTCCAAACGACTCGCAACACGCACATACAAACTAGATTTTCTCGAAAAATCAGCGTGCCACAAGAAAAACTTTTAGATATATTCTCAACACCTTGAAGGATTTCATTAAAAAGTTGTTGATTTTAGAGTTCAGTTCCCCCTTTAAGGGGACCACTGGTTAGCACCGCCTACCTCCTCTGAAACCACAGCAGTCCCAACACGCCACCGACTCCTAAGTCCTCTCTGAACACTTCAGTAATGGGCATTCCCGCGTACAGCAACTCAGCACCGCGCTCGTCACAGATACTCGACATGAATGAGGACGGCTTGCGGATCAGACCAAGCTCCTGCAACACAGTTTATAAGAGGGTTGACATCACGAGTCATGACAAAGTTTAATTTATCCTTCGAGATATTTACTTTTTAACAATTATTCCAAGAGCGCTCGTTGGATTATTAACTATTCATTCACTTACATTTGATAACAATATATCTGTATACATGTGTAAAAGATTATTTAAGTCACCGTGAAGCACATTTATCACTGACTTTACAAATGGAGTCACGTAGTGCCGAGTTGGCTATAACTAAAATCATCTCATATCCAACAAGCGAGAATGCAATAATTGTTTTATTAAATTTCGCGAGCTTTCACGACCTAGAAATACTTGAAAATGACAGCTAAATTTTTATTCAGAGCCATCTTTCAGCTTTGCAACACTACACAGTTAGTTTCCATATATGGTCAGTTCGGTGTATAAGCTGATAACCGAGACTGAATGAACCAATCAGAACGCTAGAAATTGAACTGATAATCGAGACTAAATGAACCAATCAGAACGATAGAAACTGAACTGATAACCGAGACTGAATGAACCAATCAGAACGCTAGAAATTGAACTGATAACCGTAACTGAATGAACCAATCAGAACGCTAGATTTGAACTGATAACAGTAACTGAATGAACCAATCAGAATGCTAGAAATTGAACTGATAACTGAACTGAATGAACCAATCAGAACGCTAGAAATTGAACACAATAATCGAGGTTGAAAATTCGATATTCTAAGTTTAGTCTAACACCAAACCTGAATACGCATATCTAGTACTATACAACGTACCTGCGCCCACTGATAATCCATGGGTACAGTTGGAGGGGCTTTGAAGGGCTTGGGAACGATAGTTCCGTCCTTCACCAGCGTCTGGTACACTTCGCTATTCAAATGAAGAGAAGCCAAGTTATACTCGAGCTTTTTGATTATCAATATGAGCTATTCATGAGCAATCTCAAGTGCCGTGATTGGTCAGATTAGGACCAGTACCGCCAAAGAAACGTTCAAACAAAAGAAAACAAAACTTGTTTTTCAGATTACTTGAATAGCGACACTCCAATCGGAGAAAAATAATGGTCAACAGATAACAAGTTTTTTTTAAAGAGCGCTTGATAACAATGTCGCCTCAAGCGGTTAATAAAGCATGATCCCAGTCTGAGTTTTCCTCATACAGATTTCACTAATCTCGGTCAATACAGAATTATATTAATCTTAGATTTTCCCGCCTTAAGATCTTTTTCCCAGTACAGCAAGATCTAAGTCTGACTTTTCTGTAAAGCCCTTTCTCGAAGTATAAAGAGTAGTTATTAGAGATGTGAGCCAGTTTTTTACCTGATCTAGTTGATGAATCAGTAAATCATTTTAAACACAAAAAGCAACATGCACTAATCTTTCAGTATCAGGTCGAAGAGTGAATCAAAGCTTTCTGGTACTTAAGCTCCTAACTGATGAAACAGTTAACCATACGATCACACAAAGTAACATGCAAGTTATTATACTGTCAGGTGGAACAACTAACTAAAGCTCTCTGATACGTAAGCTCGTAACTGATAACAGTTAATTATACGAACACAAAACGCAACATGCACACTATCTTACTGTATCAGGTCGAACAGCGAGTCAAAACTCTCCGGTACGTAAGCTCCTGCGTCTTTCAGAGCCTAAACATAAGGGCAGAAACCGCTGGTCAGTTACACCTATGTTCTTCAATAACGAAAAAAACCATCAAGTAATTCGTCTTTATTAGCGTTCTTTTATCCTGACCTGATTCTTTGCAACTGCTGTCTCCTCGTCTCCATGTGCACTGGCTCCAGCATGACCGAACTGAACCTGGAGGAAAGTTATTTGCGAATCAGAAACGCAAGACTAGCCACAAAAGAGAGAAAGGAAAGAAGCAGGTTGGCGGTTATGAGAAGAAGCAAGAGCTATTGCAGCCAACAGTACCTACTATACCTCAGAAGTACCCCTAATCCCTACTATACCTCAGAAGTACCCCTAATCCCTACTGTACCTCAGAAGTACCCCTAATCCCTACTGTACCTCAAGAAGTACCCCTAATCCCTACTGTACCTCAGAAGTACCCCTAATCCCTACTGTACCTCAAGAAGTACCCCTTAATCCCTACTGCACCTCAGAAGTACCCCCTAATCCCTACTGTACCTCAGAAGTACCCCTTAATCCATACGGTACCTCAGAAGTACCCCTAATCCCTACTGTACCTCAGAAGTACCCCTAATCCCTACTGTACCTCAAGAAGTACCCCT
>JAOBAT010136186.1:0-16889 GCA_026413305.1 Hydrozoanthus tunicans | reverse complement strand
AATCCCTACTGTACCTCAGAAGTACCCCTAATACCTACTGTACCTCAAGAAGTACCCCTTAATCCCTACTGTACCTCAGAAGTACCCCCTAATCCCTACTGTACCTCAGAAGTACCCCCTAATCCATACGGTACCTCAGAAGTACGCTCTAATACCTACTGTACCTCAGAAGAACCCCCTAATCCCTACTGTACCTCAGAAGTACCCCTAACACCTAATGTACCTCAAGAAGTACCCCCTAATCCCTACGGTACCTCAGAAGTGAACATTCCCGCGCAGGTGCCGATGCACCACGCTATCAGCGGTTTGGTAATACGTCGACTCTTTAACGCCTCAGCAATCTTGTACTCCTCCTTGCCGCCAACCTCACCAAGAACAACCAACATCTTGACGTTAGGGTTGTTCTGATACCGCATCAAGTGATCTAAATACGACGTTCCGGGATACCTGAGCAAACAAAACATGGGTAAAGTATCGGTAAGAAAACTTTCTGCAGATATAAACATAGCCAGGCAGTAAGAATAAAATTATAGGAACTTTTTATTGACTTCGGTAGTTTTTTTTAAGTTTTTAGGGACATTCGAGTACCTAAAGTGCTACTGTCTGAAATTAAAGTTTGAGCCGTATAATTTCTGCTTAATGACACACTTGTGACCGGTTTTTGAAATAAATTTTGCGGAGAATCATGAAGACAGTTTTCCATAAAATACAAAGGTCCTAAGTTTTTTAATACTCTTAGTTCTGATATTACAAACTGTTCAACCGTCTCCACTTTCAACACAAAGCTTCGAAACTATCTACTTTGCGATACCTAAGCTATGGCATTATTTTTCACCACCCACTGAACTGAACTAAAACTGAACTGATTTTCCGCCATTGTAAAATGGTCTTTTTCTTTATTGTCCGACATAAGGAGTATATTTATGTTTTTAGTTTCAATGTTATCTCTATTGTTTTTTACACTATGCCACCGCACCACTGTCATTTATGATAATCTTTGTTGTTACCTACACCATTTCACCGCACCGTCACTATTATACTTATACAAACTATATAAGCTGTATTGGCTTCTTTTGGGCTTCCTTGCCCATAATTAATTTTTTTATCAGCACTATTGTGATATATTTACTTGTTAAACGTGGTAAATAAACTGAACTGACAAAAGGGACCATTAGCAACGAGTACGCCAACGCCGACGACGACGGCCGAGAACAATAGTGAATACAATAGATGCACGTTGGAATGCACCGTACTGGTCACCTGCACGTTGTCGTCTTCAAAACTACGACGTGAAAAGCTTAATTTTGGAGTTCTTACGACTACGGGAGCGATAAACAAAACAAATTCTCAATCTTCTTTTATCTTTATTTCGGGAGCTTTAATCTTTTTCTGTTCACAAAGCGTCACTAGGATAAAAGAGAGGGAAAACGAGCCAGAAATGGTCAAAATGGGAAATCAAGAAATATGTTTTTTGTAAGCCGTCTTCATCGATGTTGCCGTCCTCGTTGCTAAAGGTCCCTAAAATACCTAATTGGCCTCCAAAAAGGAGCGGAACAATTTAAGCTGCGAAAAACTCACTAATTCGCTGTAATTGCCAGTCTAGGGCAGCTTGGAGTCCTTCATTTCAAACAATGAGACCTCGTAAAATGTCGTCGTATGTTTTGAATTTTGTTCGCCATGAATGCACTAACTTGAATCACTTATTTCGGGTACTTAAAATGGTCTGGTAAACACTAATCCATTTACAGTCGAGCAGAAGTGGTGGAAACGCCCTTAAAGGTATAAAAACACCAATGACATGCAAAATGGCTTCAGTAGCATTTTAAACATTGAAAACGAACGTCGCCCATACAGACACTGCGAGTATACAGTTCGTTTTGCCTAGCGACATCAACACACCCACCTGTCTCCGCCAATGGCTACTCCTTCACACACACCGTCAGTGGTCCTAGCGATGATATTATTCAACTCGTTTGACATACCACCTGACCTCGAGACATAGGCAACACTAAAAGAAAGCAGACAACGCTTAGAACATAACTTCTCTCTCTCGTAAACGTCTAACAACATGAAGCTGAAAACACCCCCCAGAAAGTATAAGCTGTGTTAGTTACAATTTTGTAAAGTATCGAAGTGTTCTGCACTTTTAAAGAACTTGTTATGTTCGTGGTTACACAAATATAAATGAAACTGAACTGAAACATTTGTAGGAAATGTTTTTGAACGAGTTCTGTACTCGCTTCTTGGTTTATAGCATTATGATTAAGAAATGATTGAAACGGATCTAAAATAGGCCGTATGCATGTTACGTCAAACTAGTCAATTTCACCCCAAAGCCTCGTATTCAAGAAATAAGTCTGAGTCCTTCGCACGTACAAACCGTGTTCACGATTGAATTCTTTTCACTTGTGGGCACTTTGGGATTTGATTTTTGAAATATTTACACTTTCGTGATTCGAAAGCGAGGCTTGGTGGTGTTTGACGTAAACATGCATAAGGCCTATTAATCGCACGTCAGATTTACTTCATGAGTACTAAAACAAAAATAGAAATACAGAAAACCTGTAAAAATGACCAACAAAATGGAAAATTTGACGTCAGAACGAGAACTAGCATGCATGTAGTAACTTGTTTATAATCTGCCTTATATACTTGAACTCTTGAAAGAGACTCGGTTGTGCACTCACCTGCCGGGCCTGTAAAGCTTGGAGGCTAGAATATTGTCCAATTTGCCACCGGTGTTGCCGATCTTGAAACAGCCAGGTTTTACACCGCCGACCTTAGGAGGGGAATCAAAATGATTTGCAACAAATAAATGTACAATATAGTAATAATAATAATTATAATAATAATAATAATAATAATAATATTGACGTGCTTGATGGGCACATTTAAAAACCTCAATGCGCTGACAAAAGAAGTAAATAAAAACAGTTACATATATCTTTAGCTACAATAAAAAAGTAAAGCTGACAAATAAACTACAACTAACTAAACACTACTGTTCATGAATAAATGACAACAGAAAAGGTAAATCTTAAGTGCAGTCTTAATTGATGAAAGGGTGGACGCTGACTTAATATGTTCAGGTCTAGAGTCCCAAAGTTTGGGTGCAGAGAAGGAGAACGCCCTCTCGCCATAGTAGATTGTGTTAGGGCGGTTGGAGGTCTGTAACAAGGATTTTTCAGAAGAGCGAAGTGTGCGCAAGGACAATAATAATAACAACAACGATAACAACAACAACAACAACAACAACAACGGTAATGATAACAATAGCAATAATAACAATAAACCAGTTCGGAATTTCAAAAACACAAGCATGCGTTGGGATAAAATGAAATGTTTGTCAAACTCAAGAAAGGAGTAACAATGAATTCCCATACCCCTTCATTAAGTTTCGTGAATTTTATATTCTATCCCGATTGTGCACGTGTTTCTGAAATGCAAACCCAGCTTTAACATTGCTATAGGGCACTTTTAAAAACTGGTTTTTCAAGTTTTTTCATTGCCACATAATGAAATATATTTCAACAACAGCATTCACACGAAATTGCCTTTTAGAGACACTTCACAGCTCCTAAATCACAACCTTTTCACACTAAAACTATCGGTTAAACATCAGCACTAACTTACTTTCAGTTCAAAAAAATTAGCGATGATGTTAGCCTATTTTACTGTACCTGCTAACTGTTTTATATTCTAACTGAAAAATTCAATTACAAATGACAATCTCTACCACGGGCGCTAGGATAATATCAGTATATAGTTAATGATTGATAGTGTAGCAGCTAGTATTGTAAAGACTTGTGACCGTTATTTTCACCGAATTAAGTCCGAATTGTCCTTTACTATTGATTCGGATCTCGCTTATAGTAATTTTTTAATACTATAGGCGAGATCCAAATTAATAACAAACTCCAGAATGAAATATAAAGTTGCCAATTCTGCGGAAAATCATGCATGCAAGTACATATTCAGATCTTTAAAATGCTTCGGTAGCGGTAGGTCTCAAAGTAAATTCGTTCGTGGCTTCGCCAACCCCATCTAACGGTTAGTAACTAGCATTTAACACCAATTCGGTGAAAATAACGGTAGCTACTTAGCTATAGCATTTGTCAAGAATAGTAAAGGACAATTCGGACGTAATTCGGTGAAAATAACGGTCACAAGTCTTTATAATACTAGCTGCTACACTATCAATCATTAACTATATACTGATATTATCCTAGCGCCCGTGTTCCAACCTCGTCATCAACCATTGCCATAATCCTTGTCATCACCCTCATTGCCTATACCATCATCATTATCACTACCATCATCATTATATCATCACCACTATCATCAGAGTTATCACTATCATCGGCATTATAGTTATCACCGCCTCATCACCACCATTATCGCAATCTTAAAATCATCATTATGGCTTTGCATCATAAAGTCATGATCACTACTAAACACCATCATTGTGAAGTTAATTATAAATACCGTAGCTGGTCCGATTATAGTGACACCAAGTTCGTTTGCTTTGCTGATCAGCACTCTGGTCTTCGCCTCTGGGATTCCCTCGGCAATAATAGCGATAGTGCGGATCTGAGGGTACTGCATGGCTTCCATTGTCGAGTCGTATGCCGATCGCAGGGATGCAAAGTTTACCATGACGTCAGCTCTTGAATGCTTTGCCATCGCCTCGCCCATTTCCTTGTAAACTAACAAAGGCGATGAAAGTCTGGCTATAAAGCTTACTTTTAAAAAATTTTTGATGAAAAATAGAACTTTTTAGTAACAGTAATTTCCGAAAATAAACCAGTTTCTCGCTCATCATACCACTTTTTATGGGCTTCAAACGTGCAAAGCTGACATAACATGAGGCAGAGACAATTTTATTATCTCAAAAGAATACGGATTCTTGCTACAGTAGTCATTTTGTTATTACTTAAATCAATGAATTATTCCCTTGAAATTGTTTGATATAAAAGTTTTCTAACCTTTTTAGACTTTTTAACAAAATCCACACAACTCATTGCAGCTACGTCACAAGTTACCAGTCCCCAGCCTGCTCAATAAAAATTTACACCCCAATCTTTCTTTTTAATACAAAGCATACTTAGACGCAGAAATTTTCTTCGTTTATTCGAATTTTGAATTCATAGATGACAACAATTTTAATCTAAAAAGTAAAAAAGTAAGCTTTATAGGGATTTAAAGAGTTTTAAAAGATGCAATGGATGCTAAGAACTAAATGTTTTTACCAAAAACAGTTTCAATGTCTACACTTCTAACAGTTAAAAATTTTGGAATACGGTTTATTTAGTCCGTGATAAGAAATCCTATCCGATACAAAATAAATCAAAATGAATACTGATGTTACTAGAAGTGCAAGAAAATATACATTAAATTACAGTTTATGGTGACAAACTTGACACCTAAAATGAACCAAATATTACTAAACTACGTATCAGCTACCTGGAATCATTATTTCTTTGTGTCCAAAGTAGAACTTTTGCCGGTGATTTCCACTGAAGGTAAAATAAAACGAAAATATTTGTTAAGGTAAAACTTTGATCAAACATCTGAAAATTTAAAACAAATTAGAAACATTTCTTTCTACGATCACATATATTCACCTAAATGGGTAAACCATGGCTGCAACAGACGGCCTTTTCCTCTCGCACACAAAGTCAAAATCCAACATGCCCTAAACAAATTAATATGTAACTGGTGAAACAACTTCCCAAGCAGAACGACTGCACTTGTAAAGAAACACATGAACATTCAATTTCATATTCATTTAGGGACAAACAATATGGACAAAGAGGCCAATTATTAAAGAAAAAATTCTTATACAGAGGTGGCAGTCTCCCACGCTGGGATCTTGGGTTCGAACATTAGCCAGACTATCACCCAAGGTCTTAAAATAGTTTAAGGTGCATATAACGCAAGCAACTTTTTTGGGATCAAATCATTTCACATACAATTTAAAGTACTTCTGCAAAAATTTTTTCGATATTTGGTCAAATTGTTTTTTTCTCCAGTAGCTCAAACTAGCAAATTTTTCATCTTGGTTCACGACCAGTTTTTCAGGGGACTGGGTTGTGATGTCATTCCCGACTTATAATATTGAGCAAATGAGATCTTTTCTAAACACAAAGGGACAAAAGAACTGAGAATTGTATGAGGGATTGGAATGTACTCCTGAATCAAAAATTTCTGGTTCATTCATGCACATCTTGCTGTGTTTTGATCCAGAGATGTCCGACAATGACAACATAACCCAGTCCCCTTAAAATGCGGTTATGAACCAACAAAACTTGAACTTCAAATGTGTATAAAAAATGAGAATACGACTGATTTCAATTTTTTTTTAAAACATCCTTAGTTTCCAAACACTTTTTACTCTGACTAATGGGACTTTAAAGATTGGGGCGCAAAACCCAAGGGTAGTGATACAAACTTTAACTTATTATTTTTAGTGTTTTAAGTTATCCAGCATAATCCTACAGTTGCCTGATGGTTTTGAGTTTCTGAGATATAGAATGAGGTCAAAGTTGTTATTACTTAATTTTCCTCAGACAATATTGTACATGTCAAATTATTAGCATAATAAAGAATCAGCTAGGTCACCAGATTTTTTAAAACTATCATAAGTACAAGTTTAACTCTTTGGTGACTGAACCTTTTTGGCCATTTTTGTAGTACTCTAGAACTAATTAACAATTATTATTCATCAAGTGCTAAATACATAAGTAGCAACTGTTATTGGAAAGGTTTTGAAAAAACTTTCAAATTTTACCAGGTTTGATGCTAAAAAATAACTTGCGTAAATCGTGACAACATTTATTATGCAAATTTTGCAAACATGAAAAGATTTCTTTTCAAAATCAATTTTCCAGACATAATACTGTTAGGTATCAAATAAATATGCCATGACGAAAGGTGCAAGGAGCTTCCCCTCTTCCAACATTCAAACACTACTCTAAATGGGCAATCTGTCTTTCAGTTTGTACAACTTACTTGCACGGCTCTTCCTTGCAATCCCCAGATTATAGCAGTCGTCTCATTTGTAAAAAGAGCCTTGTTCTTCTGTCCTTGGGCGGAGGCGTCACTCTTTCCTTTTTCTGCAGCATCTTTCACATCAGACATCCCATCACTCCAGGACAATGTCCTGTTCATTGGTTTTTCCAGTCCAACGGTACCCCCCTTAAATTATAAATATGCACTATGTAAGTTAGTAAATTTTGTTAGAGATTAGCTGTTGAAGGAGAAATATTTGTACAAAAAAACATTGGCTACAACTAAGTACAAGAACAAGAATGTACTCAGTATAGTTATCAAGGATGTCATTACTTACTAAATGTTTGTTTATTTTCCCTATGCAAATTACTTAATGTATTGTATCTGGGTAATCTGACCAGTATTGATTTTAAAGGAAAACTGTCAAATTCTTTCAGCCTAATAACACAACAATGTCATGTTGATAAAACCCTCCCAACTATGCACACTTGGTGATCGTAGTTTCACTGCACCTGCACCCGCACTCTGAAACAACCTTCCAAATGAAATTAGATCCGCCACAAACTCTTTTAAGAAACTTCTTAAGTGTCATTTTTAAGATGGCGTTTAATCTAAATTATTTAATTAACTCATTGTTATTTAAACCGAACTAATCTATTTTAATATTATGTATTCTTTGTATTTTATTTGTTTCATACATATCAATTTTATTCTGTAATTTTTATAAACTCTGTAAAGTATGCAAGAGCATCTACTTATGATTTGCTGCACTATACAAAATTAAATTATTATTATCATTATTATTATTAGGGTTAGGTTCACACTTTTATGAGAAATTTCTTTCACCTCTTCAAATCTTTTACCCTGTTAGATTTATTCCAGTTTTCTCATTAGACGATGAGCACTTTATTTTGTAACCATGTGTTATGTAAAGAGAAATTTATTAGATAAAATGTTAATAAGCTGGCTGCAGCTAAAAGATTCAAAACAGCTTAGTAAGCAAGGTACACAAATTAAATCAGGCAGTTTTAAAATTTACTGCAATCTGTCCAATGATGATCATTCTTACTGTAGTTACTGCTCATATTATACTTCAAACAATTTCAACTTAGCTAATTTAGTAGCTACTCTACTCACAGAAAACCCAAGTTAAGTTCACTTCAAAATAAAACTTTATTTCTCAAGTTACAACTGAACAAACTAGAAAAAACTGTTTAACATAAATTGATCAAAAAAAGAGAAAGCTATCAAACACAACAAATGCAATGACAATAACAAAAACAAAAATATAATACTAATTATAACAAACTAAACAAAACAACAAAACCAATAACAACAACAACAACTTGCCTTATCTTGTGCAGTGAAAAAATAATTGGCTACAGCGTTGGAGTCAACAGGCGCACCTTGCGGTATTTCTCTCTTTTTTAATGCCATGGCAACCACAGCTGTCATGTGGGTCTCTGTACCAAACACGTGCATGTTTAGGCCGAGCTTTGCACCTGGTAGATGGTGAGAAAAAATAAGAGGTTAAGATAATCTTAAAAACTAAACTTTGATCTCTCAGTCACTGAAAGGGGGACTGATATACTGTAAACACTCTAATAAGCCCCACCCTCTCTAATAAATAAGCCCCCCCCCTCTCTCTAATAAGTGCCCATCCAAGGCATTAAGTTTTAAATAAGCCCCCTCTCTAATTCTAACTCCTCTCCACCAACAAAAATTTCTTTCAAATACAGTATCAATGGTTTTATCTAGTGTTTCAGTTTTACAAAAAAGCCGGTTATAATGCCGGATCGGAGGAACATATCAGATCTAGATGCTAGTTACTATTAAATCTGTTTGGTATCCTTACTTCATGTTGTGTTTCCATCTTTGGTTATCAACCATTATTAAAGAAGCCTCCCTCCCTCCCCCCTCTCTAACAAATGCCATCTGGAAAGTCTAAACATATAACCAAGGGGGTTTTTTGAAGCGTTATGGTGTATATATATATATATATATATACTAACCAACTTCTCTCATAATCCTCAGACCCTCTTGGTAGTTAGGGCCTCCTCTTCTTACAAATATCTCTACTTGGTGCTCTAACAGCTTGTTTCGAAACTCTTGTAATGCCTTCACAATACCCTGGAACATGAATGGTTATTGCAATTAATATTAGAATAACCTTGTTGGATGAAAAATAACTGTACTACTCATGGCTGATTTGTTTGTCTACACCAATGAACAATCATAAGACTATTACAACTAACAACAACAAAAAACAAATTGAGTTTCTTATAACCAATTTTATTGATTAAAAGAAACTCATTTAATTTGTTAGAGAAAAGCTTGAGGGTTGCATTGCTAACATCCTGACAATTTGGTTTACTCAATCTCAGTTACCACCTCAGATCTTGAGAAACAAGAATCCTGTTGTCTTCTGTTACTGTAATTGGTAACAACTAACAAATACAGGGGGCAGTGGAACCGAGAGGGCCAGGGAAATTTGGTAGGGGAGCTAGGCCCCCCTTCAATAATTTTCTCGTTAACAACAGCATTTTTTGAACAGGAACTTCAGCTTTTATAAAGAACTACAACAAATTTCACTGTGCCCCCTCCCCCATTAATTTTGAGCTTCTGCCACCCATGATTGTGAAGTATTACACATTTAGTTAAAATACCTTGAATGTTGCTGAGACATTGGTGAAGTTTGCTATACCACCTCCAATAATGAGAATCTTGCCTGTAAAGAGACAAAAAAATATGTCAGCAAGGATAATCACTCACTGCAAAATAAGAATAATTTGCAAGGATGGATCTCGGGATGAAATAAGCTACCAGTCAACACCTTCCCTCCCTCCTGTGTCACTAACCTGTAACTAATGAGCCCCCCTTGCAAATAACCCCCCCCCTCGCTAATAAGCCCCCCATCTGGAGCTTCAAATTTTAAATAACCCCTCCCCCCTACCCTTGCCCAACATAAAGACAGTGGAGCTAAAGCATATTGTGTCACAAAAAACATTTTGTCAACAGTACCATCTGTTTAAGTTTCTAAAAGTGCAGGATATAACACTAGAGCAACACAGAATAACTGTTTACTATTACAGTGGAATCCCGGTTTAACAATATGCCAAGGGGACGTCAAAATCATATCGTTAAACTGGGATATCGTTATACCAAGATTCCCACTATAACGATATTGTGGGAATATTTCTAAAAATATCGTTATACCGGGAAAAGGTGATGATGCATTTTTACTCTATGTTCAAAATGTTAAAATTAAGGGAACTGTTAAAAGGCAGATAAACAATGATCTATAAAGCGGTTTAAAACACATCAATCAGTATCCATGGCTGCTGGAGCTTAAGCAAGAACAATGATTGTTGACAGAAGCATTGATGTTTATCAATTAAAGTTTGTTTTGTTGTAAAACTAGCATTTCCTATGTTCGGTCATATTCATTTTACCACTATACCGGGAAAGATTTTGCTGTCGGGGAACAAAATCCTGATCGTTAAACTGGGAATATTGTTGAACTGAATATCGCTAAACCGGGGTTCTGCCCCATACATTTTACTATAACTTTTGCCAGGGGAACGAATGTTTATCGTTGTACCGGGAATATCATTAAACCAAAGATCATTCCGGGATTCCACTGTAAATGTGTTTGGTAACCAGAATTCATGTTTTTCATCTGTCTTTGGCTATCAAAAACCATTAAATGAGCTGCATCTCTCCCTTATAAGCCCCCCTTCCTTAAAGAAGGTCAAAAAACAAATAAGCCCTCCCCCCTAGGGCTTGTTAGTCAGAGCATTTACAGCACTAGATGACTACCATAGCTAATGACTAAAAATGGCCCAGGTACTCTTACCATCAGGATGTGGGTTCCCTTGTGTCATGAGCTTGATGATTGTCTTGGCGTACTCATACGTTTGCGACTCTGAAGGTGCTCCAGAATATTCCCCATAGTTTGCCAGCTCAGAGGCTCCGCCAAGATCACAGATGGTGTCACTAAACACAAGATGTAGATGGAAAACAATAGAAATATTACATCTATCATAATTGCAGACTTAAGTTCAGTTTATTTATCTATTCGATATTTTGCATTCAGTTTTATGTTCTTCAAAATTTCCTTATATGTAGATGCTAAAAACTATCGTTGATTCTTTGTCTAATAAGTGTCTACCCATTCAAATGAGTGTTCCTCTTTTTCTTTTTTAGAAAATCCAGTAATGTTGACCTAAAACCTTACCCCGCCCCCAAAACTGAATTATTTTTGAACCCTTGCTATGGCCCTGGAAGAGGGGAAGTTCCACAAACGCACCTGTAAATAACAGAAGCTCCTCCTCCAGCCACCATCGTCCAAATGCGGCCTTTCTTATTGAGCACGGTGAGTTTCAGAGATGCACCACTCTTAGCATCAAGGTCAGCAATATGAGCTTCCTATCAATAAAAAATTCAAGACACCTTATCAGACCATAGGGTCAAATTCCCAGCTAGTTATACACCAGGGCCAAGTTGTTCAAAAGACGATTAGCCTAATCCGGGGTTATTTACCATGACAGCTGATAGGTTTTGTTAAGAGCTATTCCTGGGTTAAGTTAATCAGGGTTTTGAAGAACCGGGCCCAGGTCTTACGGTAGTAATTGACTTGTATATTTAAGATCTAAAATTTGTAAGCATTAAAAAAACAGTTTCAATAACTGATTAAAAGGAGGATCCAAGTCTAGCTGCAACGTTTAATGATGAATACCATTTCTCAGTATCAGTAGTTTAAGTTGAGTATCAATAGTTTAAGTTGTTTGATTTATTGTACTGTAGTATCATTATCAATGCAAATGATATCAATTTTCCCCAACTATTGTACTGTATAAAGTTATTGTACTTAATTGTGTAGTTTAGGGTGTTTGATTGTACGGTACCTCTGGATAAGCCTCTCGGCCAAATGGAGGAGGGAAATCAATTTCACCCCATTTTGTCTTGCAAATAAATTCTGCAGTCTGATCCAGTTTGGAAGCCAAATCCAATGCATAAATAGACTGTCCAACCATGACTGAAATACATAATAAACCATATATTTTGTAATTCATTGCTAAATGACATGTTGGCTTATAAAACTTGCCAGAACTTAATATCTTGGACTCAACAGCAAGAATCAAGGTGACAAAAACAAGATTGCTAAACCAATGGAAGAGCACCTCAGCAGTGTAACCATCTGGTTCAACAACATCAGAGACAAGAATAGGCACTCATTTGTTATGTTTGATATCGACAGCTTCTATTATTCCACTTCTGAAAAGCCACTATTCAATTCCATTAACTTTGTAAATAATTATATATCACTGAGTACTGCTCAGCCACAACAACACCACCTGGGCCCAGCTGTTCAAAGGCCAATAAAAACTAAACCCTAAAACTAGGTAAAAATTTTAGTCTATGTTCTTGTAAAATTCCAACCTTACTGAGATTGATTTGAACTGGATTTTTGTAATTGCAGGCTCTCTGATATTATGCAATCAATCACATAATATCAGAGGGACTGCAATTATGCGGTTGCATTTTTCAGGTGGTCAAAGTACACTAAGGCCATTGAAGTGAAAAGGAAAGAATGCTCAAAAAATCGCAGAAACTTATTTCTAAATTTGTGGTTGTTGTAGGGTGTCCTGGCTAATAATGCTGTATGACAGTTAACAGCCAGATGTCCAAAAGTTATTTTTAAAGGGACAAAAGAACTGTTTCATGGAGTTTTGCCCCTAACAACCCAACAAAAATGCTTAAATATTACTTTAAAAAATCGCATAGTTTAACGTCTAATATCTAAAAAAAGGGCAAAGTTTACCGCATAATTAGCCCTATAATACCACATAATTTTCCATTTTTCATCACATAATACCGAAGAGCCTGTAATTGGCAATTTTATTCTATGGATAACCTAAACATTGAGCACTTCGCTATTTGTATGTGATCTCATGGCAGAGCAGGTTGTGAACTAGTAGGACTTTTTCTCCTGGAAGATACTATGTAACAAATACAGACAAAAGAGCATGGGGCTTTACCGCTGTGACGACAGACTTGCTGCTGTTTTCAAAGACTTATCAGAGCCCAAGGAAGGACATATTAACTATATAATATAAGCAATTAATCCTTACCCAGTGGGTTGATTTCTAAATAGGTGAAGTACAGGTCTGTGTATTGTTTAAACAAGGCAAAGATAAAGTCTGTAACAACCCTGCAATCAAAGCAAATGCCCAAATTATTTTTTAAACAAGGTATTTCAGTAGAAACCAAAGAGCTGTAAGCTAAAGTTATTTGCTTTCTTTTGTTTTCTAGTGGTTTAGTGAATCTTGCAGCAAAAACGAGGCAAGTTAAATGTTAAATCATTAGTTAGTGGGAGTATTCATCAAGGTGTTATTGATCCAGGGGGGAGGAGGCGAGGTACTTTGGGGTAAAAACAGTAAGGATGACTATCGGACACCCTAAAAATACCAAAGGATAAAAATTTCCTCCCTAAAAATATCTCTCGGTTGAAGGCTGAAAATTTTCCCTGGGTAGCAAGCAGGTTGGCGCTAGGTCCCTTCATTTTGTGCTGAACACAACATGCAGTAAATCAAGGTGCACGCATAATAGGACAAAGGACTTCCGTCTTAACTTCTTCTCAGTATGCACATTTGCTAAATCGTGGGACTGCAAGCAGTTCAATAGCTAGGGGTATTTCAACCCCAAAAATTACCAAGCTCTTGGTTTAACACAGAATTTCTTTTAACAACCCCTAAAAATACCGGACTGACAATTTTAACCCCTGAAAAACGTGACAGTCATACCTACCACCCCAACATATGTAGTACCCCTCCCCCCCCCCCCAACTCGGGGTTATTGAAGCAAAGTAACAATTTGACTTAATCAGTATAAATTTGACAAAAATCAAAGGGTCTAGTACAAAACAACCCAAGTGACTCTTGATAAAGTGGTCATTTCTCCCTACATTATCCTTATTATCTCTTCATAACCACTGGAAGAAATAATCGTTTCATACAAAGTCACTTACAACATTTTTGCACTAGACCCTTCAATTGACAATATGCTCAAATGTAGCTGACATATTTTTGGAAAGCAATACTCATTCTTTCTGATGTTGTGTACTTAAACTGTGCAGTGGTGTTTTAAAAATATCAAGGTTTCTGCATGATGGAACTTTAGGGAAGTTTTTTTTTTCAAAGCAAGTGGCTCCAGAAGAATGAAATTAGATAAAATTCAAATGCAAGTAGCTTTATCAAATAGGAATCTTAATCAATAGGCTTTAAGAAAATATGTATTTTAGTGCAAGCTAGTGCCCTACAAGCAAAATAGCAGACTGAGAAATAAATTATTATGGAAAGAAGCATTTTGTATCTTTAGAAAATAATTTATCACAAATAAAACTTATTCTTCAAGAAGTCAAGAGACAAGGTATAGTCAAATCTCTCTAAAATGGACACCTTCAGGACTAGCCTTAATTAACTGTCTGTCTTAGAGAGGTATCCACCTAATACAGACTTTAAACACAGTAAAGGACTACACAAGAAAATGACAAAAGACCAAGATTTGGTGTCCGATTGATAAAAAAAGGTGTCTGTCTCATCTTGGTATGTGTCTTGGGGGGTTTGACTGTAACTGAAAACTGGGTCATCAAGATGACACTAACAGTTGAAAGAGAAAGTAAGAAACGTCTGCGAAAATTCTAGGTGCAAGTTACATTAAGTCATGAAGTTTCTTCTAACAAACCATACTTTTTCTTGTCTTGTGGCACATTGGTCATGAGCTGTTTGTCAATCATTTCAGTGCTCAATTTGTCTTCAACTTTTACATCAAGTCTGGAAGCCTACAAGATTACCAAAAGACAGTCTGTAGCAAATCCTCTATCAAAACAGCTAGAATAAACCGGCCTTTAAATAAGAATAAGTTCTTTCATACTTGACAGAGCTCCTAGTAAAAGGTGACAGTGCACAGTGTGACTGTTGCTTCAAAGATGTTAATGCTCAATTAATCTCAGACAAAACCCTTGCTCTGTAGTTCTGAATAAAAGTACAGAGCAGAATAATAGGAAAGAGTGGAAAAATCTTAAAAAGTCAATAATAATATACATATCATTTCAGTGTAAAAAAGTCCAATAAAAAATTAATGTCAACATGTTCAAAAGTAAAATGATGACTGTTCCATGGATTGCATTGTACAAGAGTCAGGATATACACACAGATATGGCTCTAGTTGTTTAAAAACTAAAGTTGTTCAGTTTGTAAGAAAATATTAATAATAAAAGTGGCAGGCTCAGATTAATGTTGAAATTCATAAAGTCCAGAAAGTTAGTTTTTTTCTCAAAAATATTAACTGTATGTGTTAAAGTGAAAGATTATTCGTGTTCAGTTGTACAGCAAAATGCCCGATGCTTGTTTATAGAGTGGGATAAAATAGGTTTTAATGTTAAAATGATTCAGGCATTAAAACATTAAGAGATATATGAGTAAAAGTTTAAGTTTTGAATACCAAAATATCAGAGCTCATCATCAGAGTAGCATTTCCAAAGTTCATAATAGAATATATGTATATTCACACTGACATTTTAGTATTCCAAACTTTTAAACTTTACCTTACTTTACCTATCTTTTAACTGTTTTAATGCTTTTGGAATTTTAACATTTTTATCTGTACTTTAATTGTAAAAAATTAAGTATGATTATCAGGGTCGTCAGAGTACATACCTTCTCATCAACATTACCAATGTCCACTCCACCTTGATGGTAAAACAGAATCACATCGCACTCCCTCTGTGCATAAATGCACACATAGAATTCTTCATGCTGTTGGAACAAATAATGGACACTGCTGAACTCATCTTACAAACACCACAGCCATCAAATGTGGCAATCCAACTTCAATGGTTGTCTAGTAACCACAATCATCTTATCTAAACCATTCTCAATAGATATCACAATTGTCAAATGTTTCCAAAGTGCATGCTAAAACTTGTTAAAAATTCATGACTAAATTAGCCCACAAGAAATCAATATTATTGTGGTCAGGTGGATCTTAAAAACCCAATGAAACACCAGTTCTAAAAACACAGTCATGTGTTTTAACAGTTAAATTGAGACACATGTATAAAATGTTTTTTTATCTGCATTCTTGAGAACCAACAAATTAAAGGAACAGCATTTTGCAAGGCCAGCATCACAAGTGGGCAGGGGGATGGGACAAGGTGGCAGCTCTCCTCCTCCATTCTCAGAAATTATAAAACTTTACTCTTCAAATCTTTTTTCAAAGTACCCCAAACTAGTATTTCAGTGAGAATAACTAGTTTGCCAAAAAATTCCCAGGGAAGCATTTGCCCATCCCAGTAAAGGTTCATGCTATTGGTGCTTGCTAAAATTTCTCCATTCAGTATGAGCTTCTGTCTGCCCTCTCGGGGGATATTTTCTTGAGACAACTTTGCCACATCTTGAGCAAATTCAATATTCCAGTAATTCAATAGGCATTTGATGTCCATTTCCACGAAAGTCACCTTTTAAAAACTGAACATTAATTCATTTACATAGCACTTACATTAAACCAAAAAAACTATAACAATACATACTAATAACAAAATTAAAAATTATAAACTTAATAATTATACCTCTTCATGTGGAACAAATGGTTCAATAATAAATCTCTTCAGCAAACCAGATGCCTTTCCAATCTGTAAGTTAAAATTACTTGACAACTTGATTTGAAACTAGAAAAACTGATTAAGAAACAATAAGCAATACTAGAAATATCAAAACAACATTAAATTACCGCCGCCTGGTTAGCCTAGTTGGTAAGGCGCCAGTCTTTCGTGCGGGAGGCCCGGGTTCGATTCCCAGTGCCGGACCTTCACTCAG
>JAOBAT010136175.1:0-11951 GCA_026413305.1 Hydrozoanthus tunicans | reverse complement strand
CCCCCTTAATAATATCCGAGAAGACGCGAAGGTCTATAGCCGTTTGCAAATGTTAGAGCAAAAGCTGCATCTTCTCAGTTATTTTAGAACCCTGAGTGAAGGTCCGGTACCGATCTCGTCCACAGAGCCCACGTTTTTATGGCCGTTTCTTGGAGCTGACCATAAGCAACGTGGGCTCTGGGAACGAGGTTAGTGTGGGTGTCCAGCAAGACAAACAGCTGGCGCCTTACCAACTGGGCTAAGTAAACAGGCGATAGCAGTGTGCCAAAGCGCTAGTGTTTAGACAAGGGCGTTAAACGAGCTCCCTTTCTATGGTTGAAAACCTAAATTTGATAACAAGCAGGTGATCAGCATGTTCTTGGCAAGAGAGAAAAAGCTTGTTTCTTTCGCATTCAAAGCAGCTTGTTCGTTAGTGCAAGGCAGTATATTTCTTCGTAGAATTCATTATAAATTTTAAACCGAAGTTATATTGAAGACATGAAGAACTTTTGAACAATTTTTTGAAAAAAGAAAGCGATTCAAAGAATTCATAATCGGTATTTACACAAAGAAAATAACAATGAAAAAAAACAGCTTTATGTTTTCAGGAAAAAACTATCTTTGGATTTTAAGTTAAGATGAATACATCATGATATCTGGTCATGATGATATTTAGGGGGAGGAGGGCTTTTAGAGAGGGGGATAGTTTTGACTGTAATTTCTCCCAATTAACAGACAGACAGGCGTTCGCTGAAGCTGGGATATCGACCCTTTCGACTCTTTGCGAGAAGCGATCGAGAGACGGTTTCAGAAACTGTTTAATGAAATCACAAGAAATAAACCACAATTAAACTCGCAAATTTACTACAACCCACCATAAATAAGGTATTGTAGCTAACGACACAATTGTTCTAATTGTTAGTACTATTTTAACTGTCGAAATACCATTCAATCAATAAACAACGGCTGCTTTCTATGATCTAGCGTTTTGTTGCTAACTCTCAAACAACCAAATAAAGTGTTTCTGCAAAGGGGAGCAGAGTATTTTATGTAAACGAGTACAAAGTTTTGCAAGAATATTGTTTTCGAACCGAGGCTGGGCATTCTTATTTTTTGGCGATTTGAGCCTCAAATTGTTCTGAATTTGTTCTTATTTCTATGTATGGTTTGAATCGAAAAAACTGCAATATATGTATTTGAAAACGGATTGCTTGACGAGCGTATTCTTGATCAATCAATCCCCTGATTCGTTTTCCCGAGACTATTTCCAGTGACTATCCCAGGATTGGTTTCATATTCAACTCTTACCTTGGTCAAATTAAGTTACGTTACGGAGTTTCTCAAAGCTCAGCTGTATTAGCGACATTACAGCTTTAAAATTACTATCAATTTCTGCGCCGGATAAAATGGAACCAACTGTTGTGTTGACCTTTCCGAAAACTTTCAAAAACTCGGCCCAAAGCCGAAAAAAAGATTGCGAATCACTTTTTGTAAAGCTAAAAAAATTGCTCAATCAAGCCCCGAGCCTCAGCTTGTCCTTAAATTGTTCTTAAATTTTAGCCAATCTGAGCCTCGTTGTTCTTATAAAGTTTTTCTTATAAAAAAAGTGTTTGTATTAGCCGCTATATGTTATAAAAAGTTTTGTTCATGAAGTTTCTACATTTTTGTGTTTGTTTATGCTTCGTTAATTGTCCCCTTGCCATGCATGGATTGCTCATGAATTTTATGGACATGCAATACAGAATACGTACCTGGCTGATTCTGTTTTCTTGTTTGTTTGTTTTTGTTGGCTTTACCGTTTGGGGTTAGAGTTCATTCAGTTTATTTTTCGAAAATGCAAAATTATTTTATTCTTACCAAAATCTTAACTTCAGCATTAGTCTTAAATTTTGGCCAACTTCAGCCTCAATATTCTAAAAAAGTATATTCTTATACTTTAACTATGTGAAAATTTTGGGACGCTTAAATTATCGGACAAAAAAAACGTCCGAAAATTTAAGCGTCCGAAAAAGTTAACTTCCGAAAATTATTATGTCCAAAGGTTTTAAAGTTTGATCAATTTTAACTACTGACTTAATATCGCAGGACTTGGAAGCGCTGTAATTTCGTTTTAACAGATTTGAAGTAATTTACAACTGTCTTATTCATCATCTTCTAAAATTTAAATTCTTCCTCTAGGTAATAGATGTCTTATCTGTTGTGTTAAAAGTCCGTGTTTTGTAAATTTAGTGCAGTCGTTTGTCCGAAATTTTTGGGGAATAATGTCCGAAAGTTTTCAGTCCGAATTTAATTGTCCGAAAGTTTAAGGTCCGAACATTCTTGCAATCAAAGTAAAGTATATTCTTATAAAAAAGGTGTAAAATACAAAAAAGAAAAATTATTTTAAAAGAAAAGTAAAAAAAAAATTCTTAGAAAAAAAGGGTGTAAATCGGGCACCGATGCCGATTGTCATGCCGGCATGTATTATATCTGTCTCCCCGTTTAGGCAGCATTTTCTCTTTACAAACTACAAAAGCAGCTTGGAGTTTCGTTAAAATACCAGTCATTCAACATAGTAATTCAAACACTTTCAGCCACACCGACGTTCAAAGTATTCTATCACAGTCAAACCTAAGCAATATTTGTTTTTTTAGTGGTAACAGATAGTGCTCACAAACCGAAGGCTCGCTATACGATTGTGAGTCTAGCTATTTTCTAGGTTGTCTTTACTGCTATATTTAGCGACAAAGCTTTTAAATTTTGGACATTGCATGCACGATATAGTGATATAGCCTCAGAACATCAAAAGAGCCGTCACACCACCTGTTTTGACTGCTCCATTAGTAATTCAAACCTTTATTTGGGTGCTTCGAGAATCACTAATGACAGCAGTATACAATCGTACCTTAAATAAACCTACTATGATGAGAAGCGCATGAACGTCAAATTCTTTTGTTTACCATCGCAACCATCGCTAATTAACATTAAAGCCGGATAATCAATATTGTTAATTATGAGCGTAAATTAAACAACCTACTTTGAACGTTTTCGTAACAGCCAAAGCATTGTGATTGAAATCTCTTATGTTCTTTTATGGCCATTTTCAGCCAGACTCATGAACCTGGCATACAAATATTCATACCATTATTTTGTTTGTTAGTAATTCTTTTTTGAAATCTATCCACTTGTCAAAAAACTAACCTTGTAGTTTCTAAAAAGAACATTTAAGTTGAAATTAATGAGAATACAAGCAGCTGCTGGATTTCCCAAAAACAAAAAAAGCGTCTTTCGTTTATAATCATATTTCCTCTACAAAAATAACTCATTTATTCCTATTCAAAGTATAGCTTTTTTTCTTGAAACGTTCTAATGTAGCTAAATGAACATCCTGTTATATTAGAGAAGAATTCACCCTTTGGTTTTGTTATACACAATGAGAAAACAGCTCAAACTGACATCTAAGATAAACTACAATAATGAAAAATTAATGTTCTAAAAATATTTAGTTCGTCTCTAAAAGCTTTGAGGACTGTAACACAGCGCTCATGCAATAAAAAAAGTTTGTGCAGTTTTTGTTTTTTAAGTTATATTTAAGGTTCTTTCATTTGTATAAAAACCCTGTTTGTCTGAACTTTAGTGTCCTAAGAGTGTATTTCTATTATCGGAGTAATTTTGTGGTAGAAAGGACTTTTTCTCACAGCTGCCTTTTAAATCACTAATAAACTTATTTAGTACGAAAGAAAATAAAAACCTTGAACTTTTGTTTATTTTTTCGTAATTTTTGCTTAGAAGGAATTTTTATCGCTGCATGCTTGGCTGATAACTTAATACACGAGCAAAGAAAATGAATCGAGCATCCGTATATCCTTAGCCGTAAATTATGCCAGATGAATCTGTTGACTAAGTTTGTACTTGCATTGGTTTAAGCTACCAACATAACGTCTTGCCTTTAATAGCATCAGTAGCGTTAAAGATTTGGAGGTTTTAGAATTCATTGATTTATTTAGCATTGGGTAAACAAAAGAAACAGAAAAATTTTGGTTGGTTTCATTACTGCTCAGTATATTTCAATCGACACAGACATAAGTTCCTCTAAGCTAATTTTTTTGATAAATTTTGTAATGTACTCGTAAAATTTTGTAATATTTTTGTAGTATCCATGTAAAACCGTGAAATGTGAGTAAATTTTTCTTTTCTCTTTCATTTTGGAAAAACCAAAATCAATTCTAGATATACAGGTAGAGATGAGTGTAAATTGGACTATTAATGCACGAAGTTTGCCTATTCTAGCCTTCAGAACGTTTCATATAATATACTTTCATATAAAAAGCCTCGCGACGTATGGTTCTATATTATGATGCTTTGAATAATCATAACAGCCAAACAGGTTTGTTTTATCATTTCGCAGCCGACGGAATACTTAATTGCTAGATAAAAGCTATAACCAAGAAAAAGACTGAACACTCATCAGAACCAAGGGCTCGTGTAAGGATTTAATGGTATAAGTTTCAAACAATATTTACAACATTGAATTGAATGTGGAAAACTTCTTTGCCACAGATCAGTTTTGATACCATAGTTATTGGATAGATAGACATATTCTCCATTTAAACTAGATATTTCTTTACCTTAATTATACAACAAATATTATTAAGTATATACACTTGTTTGTTGATAAGAAAACTAGTTTCCTTAAGCCTTAAACTTTCAGTTTCGGCTGCAAGTTATACTTTTTCCAAAATCTGGACATAGGACTTTGGACAAAAGGTAAACTAGATATTACATTTGAGAAATAGATAAATACTGTAAGCCAAACTTCACCCGGTCAAAGAACTGAGAGTGGCGTGTTTTCGGTATGACTGGTGAATTTGTAACCATCCTTTCTTGCTACAGAAGAGGGTTCGCTACATCGGTTCGTAATAATTGTTCGGATATCTTTAGTTAGCAACGCATAAGTGATGGGATTAATGGCTGCCGCAATGTGGGGCAGATGGAACAAGATGTTGTACTTAATACTGCGCAGGTCACTTGTGCACTGCTTGCAGAAGAAAATCAAACGCAGAAGAACAATATAGTATGTACTCCAAATAACTGAGAGGGGAAATATCAGAACAAAAATGTTGCGTGCAATTTGAAACTGTTTTCTGCGAATAGAAAAATCAGAAACTGGATCTTCCTGCGCTCTAGCTGTGTAACGCAAGTGTGTCAAAGCTATTTTTAGAATTCTGTAATAGAAAAACATCACTGAACAGAATGGTATAACAAAATTTCCAGTTGCAAGTAATACTGCAAAAACTTCTTTATAGTGGTCCCAGGGCGCTAGCTGTAGCCAGTTTAGCACGAACATTATTGTGGCGTACAGCCAAATACCAACTATCATAAATATAGCACGGCGGTGAGTGAAGAAAGTACCATAGCGAAGGGGCTTCGCTATTGCAAAGTAGCGATCAAAACTTACCATAACTAAACTAGCGGAAGATGCTGACATACTTAATGTCAACAACGAACCTGTAATGTTATTGTATATAACTGTCGGGATTTCAACATGTTTATGGAACTTAAAAGCTAGTACCCACAGAATAAGTTCTGAAGAAAGGAAAAAGTCACTTACAGCTAAATTGACTACAAAATAGTTTGTAACGCTTCGAAGTTTCCTTTTCCGTAAAAACATAAAAATCACAAAACCGTTTGTCAACACTCCCAGAACGATAATGGTGGAAAAAAAGCCAACTTCAAAGTTTTGTAAATTTTCTTCTGTTCTGTTCATGGCGTGCGGGAAAGGTACAGGAAAGCACAACGACAACTATCTCCGAATGTATTTCGTTCCTTCCGAGCTGTGCTTTCAATTCTTTGGTTCCCTCAGGCTCAGAGTTGTGCTGCGGTCAACTTTAATTCAAGGTAGACGTTTAGTGTAGGCTGTCAAAGTATAATGTTCGAATGTCCTCACCCAATGTTTCTGCCGCTGTCTGGCGTAAACTCAATGAACTTATAGTATATCTTTAGCTACCGTCAACTGCCTTTCGATTGCTTCAGGTCCGCATTGCTTTCAGGTCTGTGTTCAAATCCTTATGTTTCTTTCTTATGCCGGGTATCACTGTAAATTCAGTGTACTTTAGTCTTTCTTAGAGTCTTTTCAGTAGCTATTTGTGTAATATTTGATTGGAAACCCTGCTTGTCTTCTACCTTCCCTCGCTTTTGAAATACTCAACGACCTGTTATCTCTATTACCAGTAGGGCTAGTAACATTTGCCCTTCGCCAAAAGCTTTGCCAAGGTAAAGCACTGAGAAACAAGTTTACCGCGAGAATCTTACCAACACGAATAGCTCTTGATACGCGACCAGCATGTTATCATGGAATCCCGAATTATGAATTCTTAAATATGTCCTTCCCCACTTTAAGATGGCAGATCGCGAAAATGATTAAATGACGTCAGTAAAATGATCAACAACCGACGAATATGACACGGCTGTACGCTCCGCGATATATTATGTTCAGAAAACAATACCAAGTGCAAAGTGTAATTGAAATGGCCTTTTGATAAGTGAAATGTTTTTTGTTTGAGATGAAAGGAAAGATAGAATCAGAATCAAGCATTGTGATTTATTTTTCAGAAGAAAGCGGTCTTTTCTTTGAGGTATAATTGTATATTGTTATGAGGCGGCTTGAAAAAAACATTTGGGAGCTTCGGCCACAAAACTACATTCATTACTGCTGTAGCCTATTGTCAAGCTAATTTTGCCCTTCTTTGATCCGTTTAAAAACGTTTCAATCATAAATCAAAAGTACTAAAAACAAACTTTTGAGTTGAGTTTCTTTGTCTCCAACAAATTGTGGCCGAGCGCTTTGCCGAAAAGCGAAGGCAACTCCTTACTTACCGCAGCTTTGTCAACAAATCCAACGTGACTTTATTATTTGCCAGTAATGAAATTTAGTTGGTCGATGTATGATCCCCCGTGGAGTTCTTACTTACGTTTCGGTTTTTGAATTATTTTTTTTAATCAGTTTTGTCTAAAAGAAGGTTTGTTGTTGAGCAATTGTCTTCAATAGAATTGCTGGCACAACCGCCATGCAGAAATATGAATAAAGGTTTCCAACTTTACGAGCCTTTTTTTAGTAAGATAAAGTGAATGTATCTTTCCATTTAAACCGAGCAAATCAATCGAAGATGTATTGTAATTGAACTTACCAGAATTTAGGTGTCGACTTGTGTAGTGTTTAATTTAGCAGTCATTAAATAAACCAATGAAAAATTTCTGCTACTACTTTAACGCATAGCCGTCGGAAAAATATCTATCGAAAAACTGTTCCTTCTACAACAACAAATGATCCGTTTAAAACCTACTAGTTAAGTGAATGTAATAGTTTTTCCGAAAGACCTTTGCGTGAACAAATTAAAGCTACACTAACTCTTTTGCGTTAATGGTTTCTGTCAGTCTACGAAAAATTTCATACTATTTCGCTCGAATTGTCGGCTTGATGAATTAACGATACTTGAAAACATAAATTCGTTATCGGCGAGTTTGATGTATATGTAAGTCGTACAATAAGATTTATTTTTTATTTGCTACCAAAGAGAAGAACAAAAACTTCTTTCATGTTGTAACGTCAAAGAATAATTGCTTCCCGCGTCTTTTTTCGGCGTCTTCAATTACCGTGAACAAGTAAAAACAGCTTCTTGCTGCGTTAGAATTTTTGAGATACAAATTTGAGGTTATGTGACTTTGTTAAAACAATTAGCAACACCCTCACTTCATCGAACAAACTTGTGAAGGTTTGTAGGCAAATATAGTTATGCACAGAAGGAATAAGTTAGTTAGACGTTTTTTAAAACGACAGTGATTTTTGCCCCAAGCAAAAATCACAGTGTATATATGCAGTTGCTCACGAATTGGAAAGGGAATTAGCTCAGTTATTTTCAGTATTGTGAGCAGCGGCAGAAAGTCTAATGTTCATCTATATAAGTCTGATATTTTCTTAACTTCTAAGCTTTTAGCTTAAATAAAACGTTTTATTCAAGGGGAAAATCTTTAAAACAAGTTCTTTTTCTGCGAGCATAGATCAAGTTATGTTTGGCAACAAAGTGTGACAACATCACCACTTGAATCTACTCAATCAGAAACTGAAGTGTGATTGCAAATTTCTTGAACTGTCCTTAGAGCGGAAGAGAAACAAATGTATAACAGAAACACAAGCTTTCCCCGAGGATGTCCTTCGCTCTAGGTGTTTCTGGGTTTAATTATGCAAAATGAATGCCTTACTCTCATAGCTATCATCGATGACCCTGAAAAACATTTCCATATCAGACAATAATTTGAAAAAATATCTCGTCACGCCGCTACCAACGTTTTGAGCCTTTAAAACTAAAATTTTCCAATTAGTGGAACTAAAACATTGAGAAATCTTGGGTTTTCACGATACTTGATATTACACTTCCCGTTTTCGAAACTACTGATTGAGCACAATTTCCTCCAGTTCATATTTTGCGTCAACACTCCAGAGAGTTCATTTACTTGAAGCAAACACTCTCTAGATTAGTTCAAGATTAGTAAACTGTATATATACTGGATATGGGAAGTCATAAACTAAAAAAATAGTAAAAAATCAATAAACATTATTCTACATGAAAAAATTTTAGTCATTTCAAATTCTTCCTAGATAAATATACTTCTGGTTCGAGGGCCCTTCTGAAAAGCACTATGAATGATTGTAGCTTTCTATTAAAGAACAAATAGAGTTTAAACTTCAAGTTTTAATTACTTAAGTTTTCAAAAATTTTATTAAAAAACTTGAAATACTATTTTCTATATCCGTTACTGGAAATGTTCATTTTAATCTAATCGATCGTAGCCTTTGGTTTGCTGTTGAACTCTGCTTATCTGATAAATAGGCTTTGTTCAAACCCCACACAATATTCCTGCTATCCTCCATTTGCAGCAATTCATTAACAATAATTGTTATAGCACAATTCCCCACAAGTTATTTCGCAAAACTTTGTTTTTTGTCTCTTTAATAACCATTTTCATTTTATGTTTTTTCTTTGCCTTTTTTGTGTTTATCCCTTTTGCCTTTTTTGTGTTTATTCCATTTATCCCACTCCAGAGGTCCCTCACCAGAAAAAGTCTCAGCAACATAACTGACAAGTTGTAAATACATAAAGTTCAAGAAAAGTGCGAAAACAAGGCATGCATTTTTCAAAAGGTATGTACTATAGCTTTCTTATTTATATACTTCTCACACCATTGTCAAACTTCTGTCCGTTGGTTTACAACTGATCTTTTCTTTGAGCAAATATCAACTTTTTTCAATTTTGGTTTTCACGTGAAACCACTCAAATAAAACAAAAATAACGTAGTTTCTGTTTCAAAAAAATGAAGTTTCTTTTTACTCAAGGGTGAAATAGAAACTACAACAAGATTGTTATAGTTTCTGTTCTCATTACATCTAACAGCTAATTGTTATACTCAGCTCCATCGCTGAATTTATAACTGCTCCTTAGTCACTCTTTTAATTACAATGTATTTGATATAGATTCAAATCTTTAACCTTTTTAGCACGAACAGAAGTAGCAGTGTTCTTTAATAGGTCCCTCCGGGTTCTAATGCTCTGATTATGAAATTTACAGGTACGTGTTGCCGCGGTGGCGAACCAGAAATCAAATATCAGTAGTTGACGTGTACTTGCACACGTCATACGGCCGTGGTGATCGTCACGGAGGTGAAAAACGTCTTGGCTGCCTCCGTGACGATCACCACGACTGCATGACGTACGCAAGTACGCGTCAGCTACTGATATTTATTTTCCGGTTGGCCTCCGTGGAAACACGGACGGCTCGTGCTTAAGCTAAGGTCTCTAGTATAATTCTAGCGACAGCACCTGCGTCAAAAAACAACATACTTTGCTTATACAGGAAAGCAAGCCATTTACTTTCTCTTTTCAGCATGAATTTACGAAGCGCCCTGGTCCACATCAGGAAAACTAGAAGCAGGCCTTTAGACTGCATGCTGCTGAAGAACACAATTGAATAAACTGACCCATCCTTGTGAAATGCCAATTCCCTAAAACGAGTCATTTTCCTTGTTTCAGTACTTTGCAGCAAAAAGTCAGATCATTATACTCAAACCTTTACCTCGTGGAAAAAACATTACCAGATTTCCAGAAAAGGTGCCATCTTAAAACGGATGATACCCTCAAGCAATAGAACAAGAAATCTTTCCCCTAGCATTTCTGATTGTTTCATAAGTAAGTAAATATGTGCTGTTTTATTTCACTGACCTAATAGTTGTTTTCATTATTATTATTATTATTATTATTATTATTATTATTATTATTATTATTAATGTGACAGTTTAAAAACGTCTTAATTGCTCAAGGACAGCATAGGTCGCAAAGCGTAGACTTTGCAGTGTGAAGGACTGCAACTAAGTGAGACGTTACCAATGTGTCTTAAAAATTATATAAGAAAAGAAAAACAGGTGCTCTACTATTCCCTCGTTAGAAAGTCAAATTAAAGTAGCTTTAAAAATTATATAGTGAGAAAGTACGGGATGCTAGCTTTCTACACCCATGTCAATAATATGATAATAGGCCTTGGCGGATTGTGCTAGCATAACTATTGGCATAATTGGAGGAAAAGGTATAATTTCTTAAACGAGCACTGCCACGGCATAATTAGCAAATTTTAGCACTCTGTGGAGCATAAATTCATAAAATTTAGTAAATATGGTGTATTTTCTACACAAATAGATGAAATTTAAAAGTAGTATTGATTTTGTTCCGACTTAGTTATTTAGTTACTAGGCCTCTTTTGGCGATTTCTGCGTGCGCGGTTAACCAGTTTGGGGGAGTCTGGGCCTGGCACTCTGGTTTCCCAGTTTGAGTTAGTTTAAGTCAAGTTCAGTCAGTATCTACAAATGTTATCGTTAAGTCTTTGATTGCATTTTACAATTGGTTTAGAGATGCTGATTTGGGCAGCTGAGGGCCGAGAAAAACTGCCATAAAACGTTAAACACAAATAAATCTACAACAACAACAGTTTAACTGAAAACACCATAATTTGGTGTCGTTATTGCGCGCCTATATGCATAGAATCTAAGTCATTTTGTGAGCATAACTTCGGAAATCAGGAGCATAATTTGGGAATTTTGGCATAATTTTGGCAAAATTTCGAGCACTGCTAGTAGCATAATATGCCACATTTAGGAGCACAACCCGCCAAGGCCTATATAATAGCCACTGCTGCCCAAAAGATTCCTCATCGTGAGGTCTAGATCTCTTGACAATCCCGTCCTTAGTAATGTTAAGTTGTTTTACAGCTAGAGTAGTGCTTCTTCAGCTCGAATCGCAGAAGACCATACTTAAGCGGGAGTCAGGTTGGCCGAGTGGTTAGCGCTCGTGCTCGAATCCTATTAAAAATGTTTCTAATAGAAATAGTCTAAAAAATAACACAAGAAAATGTGTTTTACAGTGATGTCTAACAAATGAACCAAAGAATGAAAAAAAAATGTAAAAATGTAAAATGTGACTGAGAGGATCATCACCCAAAAAAGTGGGTTTTCAGTCTGTGCTTGAAGATAGAAAGAGAAGTACTCCCCTTAACTTCGGCGGGAAGAGTATTCAAAAGTTTAGGAGCACAGACTGAAAAAGCTCTGTCCCCGTATGTGGCAGTGTTAACACTTGGGATCTGCAATAGCTGAGCTTGTGACGATCTAAGGGTACATTTAGGGCGATAGTGAGATAGAAGTTCTGAAATGTAGGAAGGTGCGAGTCCACATCTCAATCCACGGACAGAACGTTTCCCACAGCCCACTCTTCTTAGCCTTATAGTCCATGAGTCGAGCATCCACTTGATGATGAGGAAAGCCAATTTGTCCATCTGTTCAAGCTTGAGCATTTATAAAAACAACAATAACAATGGTAATAATTAACAATTATCCCTCGAGCCCGAATGGGCTAGAAGCCAATAGCCCATGAGGCCGCAGGCCGAATGGGCTAT
>JAOBAT010136142.1:0-11953 GCA_026413305.1 Hydrozoanthus tunicans | reverse complement strand
AGAGAGAAAACTCGGCTTCGCCTCGTTTTCTCTCAACACTTTCCTCGTGTCCTCTTACGTCATAACCATTTTCTAAATGTATGTATATATGGAGGATGGCACATTCGGTCCAGAGACTGGTATCTAAAGTTTAAGGAAAACCTCAGCATTGGGTCAAAACCTGATGTTACAGGTCAGCTAGCGTGTGATTTCTTTTAGACAAGGTGGCCTGCTTTCCGGAGACTATATGAGAGCCTGTAACTAAAGGGCAGACCACAGCAACAGACCGAGATCCTGCTCTTATCAGTTAGTGTGTGGGTTTTACAAGATTCCATACAAGAACCCAAGAGACTAGAACATTAGCTTATGAACCTCCCTATCCACGGACAGGGTGGCAAAAGAAGGCCATACAAATGTTCAACCCTCAGCAACTGGCCGGGAATCGAACCCAGGCCTTCACGCTTAGCAGTGAGAGATCCTACCATCTGAGCGAAAGTCGCACAAACTCTATTTCGAATTTAAAATTACCATATATCAAACAGCCATTTGCTTCAAAGGTCAAGATTGCATACAACTCTTGAAACAGCTCAGCGCGTAGTACAAGCATAGAAAAAAACATAATACACAAACTGTCAGTGGGGGTGCGCGTCTCTCGCCTTAACGTTTTAAACAGAAAAATGTTGTTTATAGATAAACAAATATATTTTGTTGTTCTTGTCTGCCTGTCTACTTAGGAATGTTGGACAACTTAGGACTTTAAAAAGCAATACAAACTGTCGCCGGGTCGCGATTTTTTACGGTGTCATGGAAACAAGCATGCATAGCTACTTACTTCACGCTTTGCCTCGAGGTGTAAATAAAACCTCAGTATTTCAATAAACTACAATATTTTTATCTTTACATCGTCTTCACTAAATAATCCACACAATAGTCAGAAGTTGTTTAAGTCTTAACTGCTCCATGTTTTGAGTTCTCAGGGATCTTGCTTAGTTCCCAGGAAAGGCGAAATCAACAGGTGGTAAAACAGCAAACACATTATCAAAGTATCATAGCGGCAGTCGCACTTTCGCAGTTAAAAGGTCAAAAAGGACTGTTAATTGAAAACTCAACTCGACTAAAAGTGCACTTTCATATCTATTAAAAACAAATTAAAACATTTTTATACCTGACCTTAACACGCGATACAAGCGTTCTAGTTAAGTAAGAACGCTTAATAGAGTTGTTGTAGGTACTATAAAGTTTTTGAGTTATGTCAAAATAGTGCCCCTAAAATTGGCTAATTGGATACAATACATAAATAGCAACACATCAATGTGGAGTTAATCGTATTAGAATTGGCTTCATTTGCAACTAGCACTCCATTAATTCGTTTTTTCGCGCCCGTAATATTGCTGCTGATGTTGGTAGCACAGGTGTTAAAGGCAATTTTATCAAGTAGTTTTATCTCAGATTTGTGACACAGCCATTAGGCCTCTAAGCAAGAGGGAATGAGTATAACTCTAGATCTGCCGAAGACACGTATCCGACGAATGATGGCGGGCATCGATGGATCAAATAAAACTAATGGAAGTGTAATGATTGATGATTGCTCAAAACCTTGTGTGTCATTCCTAGGAGAGATTCGATCCACCTCTTTAACCTTTTGTCTTTGTTCTGACTTCCTTTCTCGAGTGAGAGCTTTAGTATTTAGAAAATACTTGAAGCAGCCAAGCTTCTTCAGTTAGAAATTTCCTCCTATACATTGCTCGCATAGTGAAAATCAGTGTGTAAGGTTTTATCTCCGCGGGACCTCTCGCTCTCCACGGGTACATGAGTAACTCAGTTGATCGCTGATTAAATAACACCCAACACAACCAGTGTCTTAGCCCAAGCACATCGGATTTCAACGTTCAACACACTATCATAAACTTATTTGTGAGAAAATTGCGAGTGTGTATTGGTTATAGCCGAGAGCTTTACATTTACAAAGCATTTCCATGTTGCGTTTTCCTATGCCAAGCCAATGTTTACCAAACAAACAAAGTTTAAGACTCTGAATCATTTGTAGAAAAACTGATTAGCTTTTTGACCTACCTTTCAAGAAAAACAAAATGCGTTGTTATGTTTATTAGTTCAAAATTGAGGTATTCTGTCTGTATGTGAAAACCGGTTTTTGCAGAGATAATCAACAAACTATGAAAGCAACTGGCTGAAGGTAGTCCATCAAAACTCAAAATTAAAACAATATTCTTAACGAGAAAAAAATGATGAAACAGCTATAAAAAAACACTGATCTTTATAACGGAAACAAATTACACTCTTTGGGACCTTTAAACCAATTCCTGTGAATATATCATTATATATGTATGTTATGGATATATACGTACACAAGTTCATCTTACGAATTGGAACTGTGTTTCATTTGTTCTTACAACTATCGCAAGAACGAGATGCTAAAAGCTGCTAAAAGTTATGCCTAGTACAAAGTTTTACCAGAACAAGTGAAATTTATTATACCTTGCTTATTTTTCTCAATAAAAACCTCGAGCAGTGCAAAGTGTATTAACAACAGGCATAAAGTTGAGTCTACCTAGCTTTTGCCGCTAGTACCTTACCGTTTTATTCCAGCTTGATCGCAAATTTAGAAAAGGCAAAACATGGATTTTCCTATTTTACACTTCCATTAAAGAAGAGTTGTTGTATTTGGAGGCTCCAGCGAGATAAAATTTCTTCGCCTGTCTTTGCGAATGCTTGACTAAAACAATTTCAAACTTGCACTATAAACTTTAAATATTAGCATTAAATGACAGTTCATGCTGTGTTGAACATTTGAAGACTAGAAGGAAAAAACAATAGCTTGTTGAGGCCAATACAAATCTGCAAATACCTAAGTTTAATTAAGCAAAAAGTTTGAACAACGAAAGGACTAAGTCTTGGTTCGTAGGAAAAGAAAGAGCAAATAAATAGGCGAAGATTCTCAAACAGTAGCAATTGTATATGATGGCCTTGTCAAACACGGCAAAACAAAATGTAACATAAATATATTTATTTAAAAAAGTCGTACTTAGTAATGCACGACAATATCTATGCAGTTAGGCAACATCTTGAAAAAATCTCATCTTGAAACTTCTTCTCTATAGAATTTCGTTTCATTAATGAAGACTTATGAATTCCTATCAAGATTTGCAGTCTTGAATAATTAATATTAATATATTTACACAACTACTTTGATCCCCACAGAGAATTTGTAGCTACGACTGCAAACTAATTTTCAAGATTAAGCACCGAAATTTTTCAGACAGTGGTTAGTTCGAGTTGTAAATTTTTGGCTTTAATAAAGTTCGTTTACACGTGCAAAATTATAAGACTTAAAGAAAGTGAAAAGATAGATTATTTAGATCTTGCATGGTGAAAATGACTCGCGCCTACTCTGCCTTGACGAACAAAACACTGCGAAATGTTATCACTCTAAACATTCTAGTTTTGTTCGGTAACGAGAGCTCTTCGAGAAAAACTGAGTTATTCTAAGGAATAAGAAGGTTTATTTGAAAGTTAGCCGCTCGCGCCTAGTGTTAGCCAAGTTCGTGCATTTCAAAAATCAGGCCAGGAAATGACAAGTTTGTGATATTGGGTGAAATAGTCAAGATGCCACCGAAGAAAAGTGTCTTAATTTTATCTTTGGGGCAACGAAAAGTGCATAGTTTTCAACTTAAACCTGTAGAGAACGCAAGGAAAACTCGTAAAGACAACTGATATGCAATTTTAATGGTTTCCTAGTAGCAAATGGAAGCTCGAGTTCGCGGCCTGAAATGTAAACAAAGTTCAGCGGACTTAATAAGTTTTCTAAATAAAATATCTAGATGGGTATTGTACAAGCAATTACTCTGCACTTACTTTGATGGCATGACAAACATTTGAGCGAGTGCCATGACCCTATTCACGAGAACCTCCATATCAGCTCAAAAAAAACACGGAAGATGGCGGACAAGACGTCAAACACACAAAAATTGAATCGCCTCCTTTAAAATTTCGCAACAACAAGCGCTTGTTTTGCATTCAGAAACTACATGCGGTTTAATGACACGGCTGGTTAGTTTGTTGTGAATAGAATGTGCCTAACAAAGGACATCCAACACGTATGTAAATTAACCCCATAGTCGGGCTGTATTCTATTGAAAGACCGTATCAACATGGGCTGCCACTGTTTGCCTTATCAACAAACAGCAAAATTGGTCGCACAATGGCACTTCAGTATAATTGCGTAGAAAAACAGTTAAACAAGTTGAAAATGAACTTATAAACTGAATATATGCTGAGACTACTCATATCAAATTAGTCTTAAATCGAAGCTATTTATTTTTTTTTTAGTTTTCAGCGCTTTTCAAACTGCTTACCTAGGGTGATAGACTCATCAAATGTATATATTTGCTCAAAAAATTTCAATATCTTCGTTGCTTTGAATTGGCTGGTATCGAAACGCGAACGTTAAAAAGCCTGGATGATTTTTGAGGAAAACCTTTGGGACTTGCTTTTACAACCCTTGGGAGCAAACTTTGATGTGACAACAAGATGAAAACTTGTAACTTCACATACAAAATCAGTTCTTAATAGATTGCATTCGTAGCTCATTTATACGTAAAGTTACGTCAATAAAACCGACAAATTACATCAACGTTTTGAGGGAATCTAAAACACTTGTACACATTTTTGTGTTTACAGTACCGAAAAGCAAAAAGTTAAACGCGGATCCTCTCTCATGACTCAACAGAGGTTTTTAACATCACAACCAAAAAACACATAACTCAAACCAAGGTAATGCGCTTTCAAAACTTTTAATAGATTTTTCTTTATGGTGGTTATTTGTACGATTTTTTGCCAGTTGTTAAAGCCATCTAGATTGATCAGTTGTTTCAAGACTTGCTCATTTAGAACTTAGAAATGTTATAAAATTTTGGAAATATTTGCACGTTTGGATCAATGTGTTCATCTTTAGATCAACTCTATGAGTAAGTGTAAGCAAGTGTAAACTGCCCCGAACGAGAATCGAACACACGACAACCCGACCACGTGGCATAGGCAACTACAGTGGTAGAGAGAGAGAGAGAGAACCAACTATAAACCCAAGACCCGGAAATAATTTTGTCGCTTTTCTTTTGGTTAAAAAAGTCGCCGCCAAATCATTGTAATTAAGGTTAGCTATGGAAATATTTTAAGGACCGCTAAATGCTTTGTCGCCTCAAAACAAAAGAAAGTGTTTAAGCCCACCGCCGGCCCTTGTGCGAAGCATCCAATTTTCGTCGCGTGCAATCGAAATTGTTGTCGCACATTCACCGCACACGTTTGCGAGAGGATACAATAACCTCCGACAAGATGCACTCACTTTTAAGGAAACCAAACATGTTTGATCCATGCGATCATTGCATGCGATAGAAATTGCATCGCAGGCCCCCGCACACAGAAGCGACGTGCTGCAATTTTGATTGCATGCGACGAAAATTGCATGCTATCGCACAAGTGTGCGGTGGGCTAAAACGATTGGAGTCGTTTTAAAATACAGATACAATAGATATCGATAACAAACACACGACCGATAAGTCTTAAATGATTCTTGGGACACTATATCCAGAAACGACATAGCGTTTTCAAGGAGGGGGGGCAGGGGAGCTGGCTCCCTCATTAATTTTTTTGGTTAACCACAAAAATTTTTGAGTAGGAGTTTCAGATCTTATATGAAACCTATAAATTTTTGACTGTGCCCTCCCCCCCAAATTTTTTGCTTCCGCCGCAATTGGACGTAGACGGATTAATCTTCCAGCTGTGATCAGGTGACCTTCTTTTTGTTGCTTAGCGACCATCTACATAGAGAATTATAGTCCTGGGCCCGGTTCCTCAAAACCCCGATTAACTTAACCCAGGGTTAAATTATAAAAGAAACCTATGGGTTGTCATGGTAACTAACCCTGGGTTAGCACTAATCGGGTTTTGAGGAACCTGACCCTGGTTTTCTTATTACATATATCAAGGTTGCTTTGGAGAAGAAAAAATGAAATAGTTAAAGTAGAGAAGGAAAAAATATATATCCATTTCAAGCGGTGGGCAAAGTCTTCGTCACTTGTATCTAATGCATATTACTCAAGTACCATGGACTCAATAACTTAGATTAGTTTTAAGGTATACATGTACACTTGACACACAGTGTACGTTATCACTGACATATGCTGTGGTTTTACAGCTATTAACTCGATTCGGTGACACTACAAGGCAAAGGAAGCTTTAAGTTAAAGAACCCCTTCACATGTCTTTCATTGTTATTGAGAAACACGACTTTTGTTGCGAATAGCTTAATTACTATTACTAAAATTGCAAAAATTGGTGCAAATCATATTTAACCTCACCGTATTCAGGGAATCAGAAAGATGAGAGATGACTTCAGCTATATATTCCTAGCTATGATTTTGTATTGCAAGAAATTTGCATCGGTCCAACTCAATTGATTAATCAAAACACTGGGTTTAAAGTTCTAAAGAGACACGTGAAACGACACTAACAAAAGCGCATGCATGAAACAGAGAGTATGGACTACTGAGATCTTGATCTTACAACATACCTTGCACAAAGGACAACGATCCACTATTTGAATATATTCCTATCGAAATTCAACAACTATAGCCAAAGTTTTCAAATTCCTTGTCGAGTAAATTCTCTGGTTTGAACGTAAACAAATTAGTTGAATTCTTTATTAATCTTTTTGTTCGAAATGTGTCAACAGTATTCGAAGCAGGTTTACCAGCAGTGGATTTGATCAACAGAGTTTTGACTGAGATATGAACCTCAAAATTACCAAATCTCGAAGAACGTTTGAACTTCGCGGCAGAACTTATCGAAACGTTTAACCTTTGCTGATTTTAGCTTTAGTTTAAAGGTGCAAAAACGAAAGAGTCTCTTCTAGGATATTAAAAACCGTTTCAAAAGTTAGAATAAATAACATCAATCCTTTCTTCTCTTTAAGACAAGCAAAATGAATGGTCACTTTATAGGGTTCAAAAGACATACGATATTTTGGGTTTATGTGCTTTGTTGAGGGTCGACGAGAAAACTAGCGTAAATTCTAATTTTTGCCTTTGTGCGTTCTGTAAACCTTGGAAGCGACTGGTTTTGGTTTGTTTTTTGTGTCAACACGACGAAGAGGGAAAACAATTTTAGCTTGAAAAAATCTTGCATTGTAAACAAGCTTTTAGTGTAAGTAAAACAAAAAGTGAGAAACACGCGACATATTTCTACTGTTTTATGAAGTGTTGTGTAAAATGAAAAATAAACCTCAACAAAATTATGTGTCAATTCTTAACAACAAAGTGATAACTCCATCTTAAAATATTGATCTGGATTTTTGTGCGGTGAACAAGTAGTGAACAATAACTTTACAACAGAAGACTTTTTCAGACTCGAATGATATGCAAGTTTAAAGCTCTGGGAAAAATGTTAGAATAATAAAGCAAAAAAATAAGTAATTAAATTCTAGTAATCTGTTATAATTAAATTTCGATTTTAGCTCCTCGATAAATGAATATTTTGTACAAATCGATTAAGTGTTTTAGGGAATACTTGAGATCCTGATTGGAAAAAACACGACTCGATACATTTTGGAGAGTGAAAAAGAAGCAGTCCTGCCAACATTTCTTATCGAACAAAACATCTTCGGTCGTGAGGAATCATTTTACATAGGTTTCCTTTTGGCTATATATATTTTTTAATTGATTAAAGCAAGTACAATAGTAGAAGAGGTAGAACAAAAGAAAGATATTCTGCCATTACATAAATAGACTTAAATTGACATGAAAAAACCCCTGCTTATTAAGAGATGGCTGCTCCTATTGGATGTGTAAAGATTCTTTGATTTTATCTGAAAAAACAGAAGGGGCAGAGTTCAGAACAGTGAAGGAGAATGTGGGTCTCGTTTGCACTCCAAAAAATCATTTGTTCTTAGGAGACAGCAGCCAGTTTAGATATTTATATATCTGGTATAAAATCATCGACGATCTTTGATGGTCATCTTTTCATAATTAGCATAGTCAAAAACCCCGTGACGTTTTTCGATCACGTTTTTCCTCCAAAAGTATCCTTTGTTCTAAAGAGACACCAGCCAGTGTTTTAATACTCATAAATCTGGAAAAAAACCATCGACGATTTTCAGTGGATATCCTTCAGCAATGCAGTTGAACCCCGATAACTCGAACCCTTGGTGACTCGAATTCCCCACTAACTTGAAGCAAAACTGATTTTCTCCTTGGATTTGCCTCATATTAACCCCTATAACTCAAAACTGCGATAACTTGAAGCAAAACTAAAATTTTCCCTTGGATTCGCCTCATATATTTTCTGCAGTTTGAGCCCCCATAACTCGAAACCCCGATAATTGAGAGTAACTCAGTTCATTTTCCTTGGCAGTGGTTTATCTGTTCTTGGCGTATTAAAAAAAACCATAATGCTTTTGGATCACGTTATTTAAAAGAGTTTCGCAACAGCTGTGCTTTGCATAATTACCATGTATATAAAAAAGCTCTAGACAAGATAGTGAGAACTTGAGAAAACTATACCGGAGTAGATTTAACAGTATGAATCAGGTCTTATATATAATATCCACCTTTAGCTCAAGTTAATAAATGAAATTAAAACGAAATAGAGTGACGTATAGAGGGAGCTTCACAGGGGGTATAGAGAAGTGTTTTTAAAAGTTGAAGAAAGTGTCAACATCTGTCATTGAAAACTTCAGTTTAAAGCAGATTTTGTTTAAGTTCAAAACAAGGCTAATCAATGGCCTAATGGGAGGTAGAAATGTCTATCTGAGTTGTGTTTGAGTCTTACACACGAAAAATAAGCTTTAAGCGATGAAGATACCACAGACACTGTTTAATCGCTAGGCAAAGACTAATGGACGTTTTTATTGGTTTTTACGGTATTGGTTTTTCTAACGCATTTTCGGAATAGTAGTTCCAATAAGGAATTTTTCTTCTTTTTTAGTTGTTGCAAAGAACGAACATTGCGTTTACACTCCAGAAAGTAATACGCACAGATAAATTACTGTAGATGATGAATGAAAGTCGATAGTTCTTTGCGATTTCCAAGTCTGCGCCGGCGCGGGCATAGGTGCAATATTTCTTTTGATGTTTTTAAAAATCCGGATGGAGTTTTTTGAAATACAGTTTGCATTTTGATTGTTCTGCTTCGTCGACTTTTCGTAAGAAGCTGAAAATGATTGAAACATTTAAAACTTTTCTGACTATCAGGAAACATTGATGAAAACAGAACGGTTGGAGGAAACACAACATATATAGAATCGAATGAGGCGGCTTACCAATCGAACGGGTATAGTCGAAGCTTCGCTGATCTACAGTTTTAACAAAGAAGCCCTTTAAACCCACAGAATCGAAAGGAAAGAGAAAAATCTCTGACCTCGCTGGGATTTGAACCCTTGATTTACGAAACAGATTTGCGTCGCTCTAACCAACTGAGTTACGGGGCAAGCTGGGAATATGATCGTGGCATTTTAACATAAGGACAGTTCAGCTCGGCCCGAGCCAAGAAGCTTGTAGGAATAACCATAGAGTGTTGTCCTACGGTGGAATATGTGTGAACACAACGTATAAACATTTGCACGAGGCCTAACCACTAGAACAGGGTCGGCTATGAGGTTTACCAAACTGGATACGAGGAAATATTGCTATCGCAAGTCTGCGATAACTTCTGATTTACGAGTACACTATTTTTACACACATAAAAACTTTTCTTTCGAACTTCGCTTCGAGACTTGCATTTCGCTAATTTTCTTTCTTTAACTCCAAATAATCACTGGTCACAAGACATTGGACACAGAAATATTGTTCTTAGATATTCAACTCCTATAACAAAATCAGACACTATCATTAGATTTTCAAGGAGTTCCTTAAAGTTGGTTAAACCACTGCCGTTCGGTTTTGCCATCCGTTATTTCGGCCCCTTTCAGGTTTTAAAAAAAAACTTTATAAACACTCTTGTAATATCTATATAAATTATCGATGCTAATCGAATTTACATGAAAACACATTTAAAAATTTCGATTTACTTACAATTTAGTTTGCATCCTTCACAATGGCTCCTTTTTGTTGCTCATTTTTGGTTCACGGACAAGTTTTTTTTATCTAATTTTCAATCCGAACACTTTCCTACTAATTTTGCTGTTAGCAAATGTAACAGACCAAATACAAATCCCTTTAACAGAGAAACTCAAAAAAATTGCACGCAAGCTTTACATTTCATCTCTTATGTGTGATTCAAGACAGTCTCTGTTGTTATTGAACAAAGAATTATTTGACAGCTGACTTTGATTTCAATTACTTTATAAATGGAACGGATAACAAAATATGAGTAGAGCTCCTTGTTAAACTCCAAGCCGACCACAAAATTGTCATTTATGCTAATAGAAGAGAATTAAATGGTTGTGTTGGCTATTGGACCCTAAAATTTGTGACTCATATTTTCGCTTTTCTTTGAATGAATTTTGACAATCTGTATTCGACTCAAGCATTGATTTTTTTCTTCAACAGAGGAAAACGCTTTTATCTAACACTCGTTCAATGCACGACGGCCAAAAGGAAAAAAACGAGTGCTCCATACTCCATATGATAAAAGCTTGGATTGTTGTTTCTGTAAACTTGACTAATCCCTATATTTTATGAATCACTCTGTCCTTGTAGTCATAACTCCCAATATATGTCGATCGCCCGAAGATACAAACCGAATATTATAGCGCAGTTATCGTAGAATAAAACATTCGCTTTTAAAAGATCTCTGTTGTAGCGATAATGCAGCAAGCATCATTTTTAACCAATAAAGATTCAACTCAGATTATCGAAATCAAAGGGGACTCATTTAAGCTGCCATATTTGAATGTTTTAATCAATTTTTTTGGTTGAGATTTTTATTAGCTAAGAAAATATACAAATATCGTGTAACAGAAGTCGCTGTGTTTACTTAAAGTTATTGACTTACAGCCTTCCTATGAGGGACATTTGTTTATTACAAGGCGCAGATATTTTGAAAGATAATTTTCAACCTCTCGAGTCTTAACTTTTTCATGCTTTGGTTCGAGATGGCCAATATCTCTAACTGGTTAAGCTTCTTGTAGGCATTTAAACAATGGTTAGCCCAGTTGGTAAGGCGCCAGTCTTTCGTGCGGGAGGCCCGGGCTCGATTCCCGGTGCCGGACCTTCACTCAGGGTCTTAAAACAATTGCCCTAACATCTGAAAACGGTTAGACCTTCGCGTCTTCTCGGATAAGGACGTTAAGTCGTAGGCCCAGTCTCTCGATCTCCTATCGAGGGACTTAAAAGAACCCACAACACTTGTCGACAAAGAGTAGGGTGATCCCGGTGTCGTGGTGGTCTCCTCTACTAACTGAGGGCAACTCTTATGAATATAGTTGGGAGCCGTGTCAACGTGAACCAGAGTCATCCCCAATCCTATCCACAAGACAGACATCCCCCAACCCCCTTCTCTTAGTCTCTCCCATTCCGATCCCTTATTTCGATTCTGCAATTTTTTTTCCAAATCAAATCTCAAAGTCCATCTCCAATCTCTTCCTTAAACCAAAGCCCTTAATCCCATCCGAAATTCAGCCTCCCATAGGTCAGTCATATCCCCTAATTTCTTCACCAATTCCATCTCCAAACTTATTCCTATCCCTCAAACCCAGCTCCAAGTATCCCCCATTTCCATGACCTAATCCGATCCCCTTATCCAATTCCCAACCTAATACCCCATTTCCAGTTGCCGAGCTCATTCCCGAATCCCAGTCTCCAAACAAATTCCGTTCCCATCCAATCCTCTGATCTCATTCCCAATTTCGATTTCCATCTATAAATTCTATTCCCCAATCCGTTCCTTATACTACTACTACTACTACTACTACTACTACTACTACTACTACTACTACTACTACTACTACTACTACTACTACTAC
>JAOBAT010136131.1:0-11959 GCA_026413305.1 Hydrozoanthus tunicans | reverse complement strand
TCACGACAACTTTATTACAATTCACGACAGGTATTACAATTCACGACAAAAGTTATTACAATTCACGACGGGTATTACATTTCATGAAAGTATTACAATACACGAAAGTACGCACCTGACAAATCTAACACCTCTCTATTAAACCATATATGTTTTGTTGAGAACAAGGAGAAAGATGCCGGCTGTGCTTCACTCAAACTTGTTTAACGCAACAAGTCTAAAATTGCACTCTATTGAATAATACATGTTTTATTGAGAACAATGAGACAGATGCAGGTCTGTACTTAACCCAAAGTCCTTTAACACAATAAGTCTAAAGTTGCACTCTATTGAATCATACATGTTTTATTGAGAACTGAGAGAGAGATAACAGCCTGTACATGTATCCAAAAGCACCTTGCATATGACAAATCTAAAAATGCTCTCTGTCTAAATATAAATGTTCTATTGACCATAGTGACAAGGATGTTGCCCTGTACATTCACGGCAAAAACTCCTTTCAAATGACAAACCTAAAATATTTTGTTCATAATATAAAATCGAAGACCAAATCATTTACCCATGATCTCTTGCACACGCGCACTTTTTTAAAACGTTCCAGGTTTATGGAGTTGAGGACAAAAAATAGTAAAGGAAAGTAAGACAAGGATTCAAATTCTTAAATCTTGTGAATGATTTTCTTGTTATACAAGTTATATGCCCGATCATTAATGAGGGTTCTTCTTGTGTCAATTGATACATGATATATTCTCAAACTTAGCCAGAAAAAGCCAATTAATTTTGCTAGCTGTAACGTACAACGTTCTCTGAGCAACTGTTTCGACATTTCCAACACGAATAAAAAATCTTTTTTGCTTGAACACAATTTACCAACAGTTATGTGATTAATATTGCACACTCTTATACTGTACCTTTGGCAGTTTAGAAATCACTTTGTACAAATTCTTGAAGAACTGGGACTTTGCCATCTGATCCCTTTGGAAGAGTGAGTCCAGGTATTGGAGTGTCATGGCGGCCACATTGTCGAAGAACTCAATCTTAAAAAGCACAAAAGAGAAGATTTTAAACATTGAGCTTTGTACACAACGTATTTTCCAGATCTCAACCACAAAAAGAACAAGCCAGAAGACATACGTTAAATACTGAACTCTGTACACGACACTATTGTCAAGTGCAAATATTTTTATTGAAATATTGAAATGAAAAAATTGACACTTTCAAGCGTTGTGTTTTCCTTTTTTTAAAAAAAATCAGCATATTGAAACTTTGCAGTTTTCGAAATGGTAAGAGCTAAGTGTTCACATTAAAGGTACATAGCATCTTTTTTTATTAGGGGGGCTGAAGCACGTTCGTCATGGTGTCAAGTCTAGCAATGACGAATATGATTAAGGTCCCCTAATGAAGAAAAATAGGCTGTCGATTTGAAATCGTTGATATTCCTAGTGATCAGGAACAATTTTGTTACAGCTTAGGAATCAGCAATCACCAAAGAATGGGTGAACCTTTCAAAGACAACAGCATTGTCATGCAGGTCAAACCCAATTCTTTTTCGGCTTTCAGGCTATTCAATGACGATGACAAAAGACAATTATAATGATAACAGTAGCTGCACATTAATATATTGAAGTGCATCATCAGGGGGTAGAGCGGAATCTTGAATCATGAATCACGGCTAAAAAAAGTGAAGGAATCATTAATCCCCAATCATATCGCAGGCTGTGAATCATGAATCATGGACAAAAAAAGAAATGAATCACGAATCTTTAAAATGAATCATGAATCATGAAGAAATTCTATAAATGAATCATGAATCATTGGTCGAAAAATATCTGGAAATCACGAATTAACATAGTGAAAAGATTCCGCTTCCACCCCCGATGCATGATTCAACTATTTGAAAACAACACCAATGATGGGAAAGAACAAAAACAGTGTCACAACCGTAACCAAATGAATTATACCCTCTGATTAACTGGGCAGCATTGTTTTTTAATACTCAATAGAGAACCATAAATCACTAGAGTAAACAAATGGTTAACACTACAGCAACCTAGTTTTTACCTTGGACATCTGATGGGAGTCCAGCCTCAGCGAGGGCGTTAGGCTCAACAGGCTCCTAACATGTTCTTGTAATGCCTGTGGCACTGAGCCCAGGGGTGCTGCCGTCTTGTGAGTCATCTAGAGTTTGGAGGTAATAAACTGACTGAGGACGTATGCTAAAGATTGCTTTGTTAACCCATTCATACCTGGTCAGTTGATCAATATCTAATTCTCTTTACATTACTCATACAAAATATGACATTTGGTAATGAGAAAATGGGAAATGATGAAACAAAGAAAACCAATTTAAGTCAAAAGCCAATTTCTCCTAACCTAGTTTTGACAAAAGTATGGGTCTAAGAGGGGAGAATTCAGCAACACATCATTCAACATAACAGGGCTGAAAGTGTTAAGTGGGTGAGTCCACACATTCGTTTATAAGTTTGTAGCAAAACAAACAGTTTCACAATGTGTTAGTCATTTCTCACGACTATCACCAAGGCCATCCAAACCAGGGATGGTTTTGCTAGGATCCTGATTTCAAACCATTTAGTGTGCACAGCAACACTCCCTTTTGTGGTGGCACACCAGAAAATGTGCACAAGTTTACAGTAGCTAATGGTTTAAAGTCCCTAAAAAGCTTATTTTTTAAGTTCCAGATGAAAAGTAGAACAGTTTATAATAATAGTAATTTTTGGAAGTTAAACTTTTTCTCGTCGTTCCTGAACCTTGCAATGATGGCGCAGCAGGAGGCATGTGACATAGCATAAGGGATGCAGCAGAGACAACCTTTTTTATCTCAAAACATTAATTGGATTCTGGTTACAACAGTCATATTGTTATAACTTCAATCAATGAATTATTCCCTTGAAATTGTTTGACAGAAAAAATTTATGACATTTTTTAAACAAATCCACACATCTCACTGCTGCTACATAAGAGGTTACCAGTTCCTGGCCACTCAGTCAAAACTTACATTCCGATCTTTTCTAGATTAAAAATATACTTAGATGTGGACATTTTCTTTCCTTATTCGAACTTTGAGTTCCCAGATGACAACAGAACTTTTTAATCCAAAAAGTAAAAAATTAAGCTTGAGAGGAACTTTGAAGGCCTAATAGTTATTGGTAAAATAGCTTTTTCAAAATAATACTAATTTCCTGTGTTGCACCACAGTCCTAATTTCTACTTCTACGACTATCTAACCTGTTCCACATTGCGCTTGAAGGTGGTGATGTCATCCATACAGTCACATGGTGGCTTTCCTTCATTATAAACTGCATAGATTAACACTCCAAAGGAGAACATGTCACTGGAGACATCACAAGTCCTCGAGAGTACAAACTCAGGTGCAGCATAGTTGAGAGACGGCATCGCCCATGGGAGGAGCCTAGGATCCCACTGACACGTGTTGTACGACGTCTATAATATGTGACATTTGTAATGATTATCAGTTTAAAGAATCAGACAGTTAAATATTAACTGACATAGCCTACTCTTCTTGAATGAGGATTAATTGCTGAGACCACCGACTTAACATCCCTGTCCACAGATGGTGAGGCAAAAATGCCCCCAGAAAATCAAATAGCCAATCCCTGGTAAGGCTGAGAGCCGAAACCAGAGCCTCACGATTAAAAGGTAGTCACAGTTATTACTGAATGACACATGGTTGTGTACACTTAAATTAAGGGAATAAAACAGCATCGCGCGTGTTTCTAGACAATTTTAGAAAATGGTTATGACGTAAGAGGACACGAGGAAAATGCTGAGAGAAACTCTGCTTTTCGAGTGCCCTCTTACGTCATAAACATTTTCTTAAATTGTCTAGAAACACAAGTGTTGTGCTGTTTTATCCCTTTTAGAAAATAACTATAGAGAAAGCGGATTTTGGAAAATCCTCCAGCTTTTTTGGAAAAAGATCTTGAGCTGTGTGACGTCGAATCCATTTTTTTCTCTCATAGAAAATAGATTTGTAACCAATCAGATTGTGCGTTACATCAGGATTGTTTTCTAATGTCATTTAAAAAAAGAGTTGTGCAAATTTATGTACAGTACTTTGCACCTTTTCATATGGATATAATTATGCTCAAAGGGGCCTGCTGCCCTTGAAGAAGCTGGCAACTTCAAGTCATTTCAACATCAGACGCAGACTATTCAAATTTTGATTTCACTTACAGAAATTTAATAGGGGGTCTAACTGGATTGTAAGAGATTTATAAGACATTACGAAGCTATAGCTTTATTTGTGTGAATTGCAGCTGGGACTACACAATTTTTGTGATTCATTGGTTGATGTAAGATGGAAGGCCGGTCTTACTTTACTTTCTTTTTTTGAGGTTAAACTGCAGGACATCTTCTCACTATAGTGGAATCTGGCCTTATGGCCACCTCGTTAATATGGCCGACTTGTTATAACCAACCCTTTCTGTTTGGTCTGTTGGTTGAATATGGCCATACTTTTTCTTATGAAAAAACCTTGTTAATATGGTCACCCCATTATAACAGCCAATTTTTTCTGTCTTCTAGATGACTGTATTAGCGTGATCCCATCCTACTGCATATGGTACATGTGCTAAGCTATGGTACAGTACATGTGAAATGGTAAACCAAAACTAAAAAGGCAGGCCTTTCACTGAGGAAAAGGGAATGGTGTGCTAACAATTGCATGCCTAAACTTTCCTAGGGGTGTGATGGCATGCGAAAGGCTTTATCAAGCTGTATTTTAAGTCTAGAGTGCAATACAAATACAGACAGCTGGTTTAAACAAACATTGCAATACACAAATTTTAAAGAAGAGTATATTCATTGACTAGGCAATTCAGTTTTATTCTCCCTAAGTACTGTTATTACTGATTTAACATCAATATTAAGTTCTTGTCTATTCCCGCTTGACATACGTCTCGCAAACTGCTCGCTCGATATGTCCAATAGTATGTCAAGCGGAATGAATAGACAAGAACGTTAACTCAACCAGTGACTGGACTCCCCATATGACTGTCTCTGTAGCTCAGTGGGTAGAGCATCTGACCAGTAATCAGAGGGTTACGGGTTCAACTCCCGTCAGTGACTCGGAATTTTTTCTGAGCTTTCAACTTGTGAATCAATAGTTTCTTCTTCAATATAGACAATATTTTTTTTCTTGAAAATTATATCTTCCACCTTAGCACTAGAGGTACAGAGGGCCAGTTACCTTTCCGTCCATAACAACAGGTGTTGAACTGAAGAACATTCCACCAATCTTCCATTGACCATTTGTGGTGATTGCAATGGATTCTGGGTTTAAGTTCCCCTGGAGGATCTTGGCATCATTGTGTAGAAAAATTAAAGCTTCACACAGCTACCAACACATGAGAGAGAACAATAAAAAGTTAAACCTTGTTGTTGGTTCATTTGTTTCTAATTTCTCCTTACATACCAGAACAAAGAGAAAAAGGAAATGAAACAAAAGAAAAAATGCAGAAAATCAAAAGATAATTACCATTATAGGTTAATTGAATGAGGCCGAGTCAAATAAAAAAATCATGCATCTTTTGGCCTAATTTGAATTCAATGGCAATTTTTTCAGAATAAAACCAAAAGGCAAGTGATTTTATTCGAAAATTGACACTTTTTATTTGATTCCCTTTTAATAATTTAGCAGACAAACCATTACTTTTGTTTTTTAGTTTCCAAGACTTTGCATATGCAAAAATTCAACTTATAAACATGCCATCTTGATTTTTGCTTGGGTAATGAACCAGTTGTCATGGATAATTTGTAATTGCTTGTGTGAAATTTCAAGCAGAGGGCAATTACAAATAAAATTGAGGTCTGTTATTACAATAATAACAAATCTAACTTTACAGTAAAATTATTTTCTCACAAACCTGGAACAGCCCATAAACTCTTTCAACATCATACATCTCATAACCCTAACATAAAAGGAGCAAAAATTTGTAAATTAAATTGTTTCTGAAAGTTATAGTACCATAATTTCTCTATTAATTTCCCTCTCTAATAAGCCCTTCCCCTCTCCAAGAAAATTTTAGTATTAAGCCCCCTCCCCCCTCTTTTTTTAAAATGAATACCTTTTAGCCTATAGTTTTAAATACTTTATAAGCAAAACATTAATTTATGACAACTGTATAGAATCTAATAATCTAAAAATTGTTTGGGAATGATAAATTAAAAGCTGGCCGTGTATGTCAGAAATCTTAAAGTTAAACTTTTGTGATAAAAAACTCTGAATTGGCTGAATTGTTTGGGCTTTGTTTTGGTCTTGGGGAAAGGTTGCATATCTATTTTCAGCTTTAATTTGATTAAAGTTCCTGTCGAGTTTCTATTCTTACTAATACAAAGCATTTTGTGTTTCATAAGTAGTAAAATGTACAGGAAAGAGTTGTACAATAATGTTATATAAGTTTGATTCATGTTTATCCCTTTTTCTACTGTACATACCACCTATAAATTATTGAACTAGTAATAGACTACAGAGTTCAAAACAAACAAATGTCTTACTTTAATATCCCTTGGTAGGGGAGAGGGCATGTTGTTTTGTTTACCGAGAACATTAGCCAATGAGGCAAAGATTGGCTCTGTCGCAAAGGCAAGACAATCCCTGTAAAATAGTGTAAGAAAAACCTCAATTTCACTGTAAATCCTTAAATAATAATGCACTGCAATTGAAAGAAGCGCCACACCTTGAACAAGAACAGTGATGCTAATTTGCAAGTATTGCTTACTTTTATTGCTGTGTTATAATGTAGTCCCTATATTTTGAACACTAACTAAAATTAATAAAATTATTGGTTTTTGTACATCTCAGTATAACGAACCAAATCTAAGGGTCCAAGGGAAATTTTACTCCACCATAGCGAAGTTCACAAAAGAAGAACTTGTAACTACATTGATATACTGCCCAGGAAACCTATAGTCTCAAGTGATATCATCTTGATTTTACTTTATTTTTGCTTTTATCAAGTTATAGATCAAGTAAATATGGTCCAACAAATATAGGTTATTGCTAATTTTTTGTCAGTTATCAAAACCCCGATATAATCTATAATGAAAGTTTTGGTGTTTTTTTGGTAACTTCATTATATTGGGGTTTTGTTTATTAAGAACCAAATAAATTGTCAATACCGTTGGCTTTTCCTTATAGTGGGGTCACATTATATATGTTCTTGTATTCACTTTAGCATGGATAGCTGTCAGATTTTTTTGAATTTCTATCAGAAACATCAAAAGTTTTACATTAACATTTTCAGAAATGTGACACAGCAGTCTGCAGACCATTCCCATATATACAATGGTCCTATAGTTCAAGTAGTGACATGCAATTTGACAGGATAGCAGCCAAATAAATGAAGTAAACAAATAAATAAGTGAATAACTGAATGTGAAAACAGATTAAGTGAATGATTCCCCAAGGAAGTGAATGAATGAAAGAATAAATGAATGGATGGATGAATGAATACATTGATGAACAGATGAATGAATGAATGAATGAATGATGGAATAATAGGCAGAATATTCTTAATACTTGATTTCAATACCATAACAGGTTATTACCAACCTTGATTCTTCAACTGGGTGTTGAACAACCAATAAACGAGGATGTCGCAATCTTGTTAATTGTTGTACGCCTTTTCTCATCATCTCCACGACAAGTTCTCGATCCCTCTTGTCCATTCCATCCAACAGCTTCTTCTCGAAGATAAGTACCGACACTTCCTACAGGAGAAGTCGGAATTTAGGAAGAGTGCGCGATCCAATAATGAACTCAACTTCACCGGAAATTAAAACTGTTCGTCAAGAAAGCTTATAAAACTGATTCGTTTTAAATCTTGTTCGGGGAAAAACCAGACACTTTATATGTTACTGAAAAAACAAATCTTTTTAAATCGAGTAGTCAGGTGGAAAAACTGTAAACATCCGGCAAGTTCCCACGTAAAATTATACACTGTGTACAATAAAAACAACACTTGGGACGATTACAAACACAACTTTATATATCTTTATTTCAAACCAAAAAAATGGTAATATGAGTTAAGATTAATATACAACGTCAAAACCATAACCATTTTACCTGTCCTGTTGTTTTCTTTTTGGCATTATAGACTTTCCAACCTAAATTAGGACCAAAACTTGCAACGTGTTCCCTCACTTCAAAATCCTTTGACAGCGGGTTTCCGATCAGTGAGGATATGTGCCCGACTGCTGTAGCGGTGCCTCGAACTGTTGCGCTGACTGTATCTATCACTCTCTCTTTTGCCGTTGACACAAAGCGGTCTAACATAGAGTTAATAGACATTGTGTTCTTTACCGAAATAAGCCGTATTTTTTCTGTGCGTTTCTTGGCAAATCGTTGTGTGAAGAATTTTTTTTTATTCCCTTGGGAAATGTCGATCACATTTTAGTATTTGTCGTTCTATCATAACATTGAGGTTGAGCCCTTGATTAGTTCTGGTTTTTAGGATGAGTGATAACTGTAAAATCTTAAGAGGACACGAATGAAATTTTTATACACCTCCTTGGTGACAGTCATCCGCCATCTTGGATCTGAGACAATAGATGTTCGAGCGCAGTCCACCTCGGTTCGGACAGTGGAAAAACTTTTGGCCTCGAATGTTATAACTTTTGGCCTCAAATATAATAACTTTTGGCCTCGAATGTAACAACTTATGATTCAAATATAATAACTTTTGGCCTCAATATCAAATGAAATTAGCTGACACAAATGAAATGTCTGGCCTCACTTAGTAGGGACAGACACATTCTGCTCAAAAATCTCTAAGAGTTGCCCAAAAATCGGCCTTAACAAATTGCTTAGAAGTTGCTCAATTTCAAAAATTTGTACCGTTAATAAGAAAATTTGCTCTGTCACATTTTTTCTGCTAAGGTGACATCATCCATGTTCGTAGAAAAAAGGCAAACCAAATGTCATTTATTGTGCCTCTAACGGCTCTACAGGGTGCCTTCCTTTGTTTAAAATGTCTTCTGGTTTCTCGCATTACACAATTATCACAATCAACTTATATGCTACAAACTTTCATCACAGGTAGCCCAAGCTCACGATGAGTAAGATACATTACCAGAAGGCCATAGTTATGGGCTCCTGACATTACAGTATAGAAATAAAGAGAATAAATGGGGTTTTGAACGTACGATATTTTTTCTTTAAATTCAAATAAAATTAAAAAAGAAACACTCAACGTGTCTTCTTATTGTTCTCGACAATCCCCTGGCCGAGTTTCAGCAAATTCCCGGGGGGGGGGGAGGCACTTCCTATATTGGGATGGTAGGTATGATCGTCGTATTTCTTAGGGGCTGTAAAAAGAAATCCGGAGTTAAACCAAAGCCTAGTATTTTTTAGAGTTTAAAAACGCCAAGCTGTTGGACTGCTTGCAGTTCAGTATTTAAGCAAACGTGCGTACTGATAAGAAGTTTCAAAGAGACGTCCCTTTGCGAAGTAGTATTACGCGCGCGCCTTTATTCACTGCATATCACGTTCAGCACAACACGAGGGGACTTAACGCCGACCCGCTAGCTATCCAGGGAGAAGTTTCAGCTTTCAATTGGTATTTTTAGGGTAATTTAAAAACCGAGAGGTATTTTCTAGGGTAGAAAAATTTTTATCTTTTGGTTTCTAGGGTATTTTGGGGACTCACTGACGGTCATCCCCACCCTATTTTACCCCAGTACCCCTCCCCCCGGGGAGTTAGCTGACTCAAGTGAACCACACTTAACCAGTCAACTAAACTCTAGCTAAATTTGTTCTTGTTGCTCCTTGTTTCTACTTCCGTCAGAAATGTTATTCCAAAGCCTAGTTCATAACTCTAGTATATTTCAGAGGAATTTAATTTACACTTAATTCGTCGATAAAGTAATGTCAGATTTAGATGACATATTTAATTCGACCGGCTCAGGTGGAGACTTGGTGATTTGTCCAGACGTGTGAGACGAGATGCTGTGACACCGGCGTTGTAAAGACGGGTAAAACCTCTTGGACGAACTAGATTTTCGGACGAAGTTAATTCATTTCATACGTCACAGAATTGACGAATTTAATTGCATAGAGAGCTTTGAAATAAGTTTGTCGACATTAAATTTAACAACGAGTGCGACGTATGACGAATGGGTTAACTGAGACGATTTGGACGGGACTATTTTTTTGTTCACGACCCAGAGGGCACCAAAATCGTCTAGAAACCTTAAAAAACAAGCTTATAAGGATCAACAGACTTCCAAAAACAACATCAGGCCAAGGTCAATAAAATTAGTATTTTACTGAAAGTCACGTAATTTCAATTTTTATTTCACTTGTGGTTCCATGTACTGTATTTGTAAGAGAATGGTCAGAAATTATCGGGGGGGGGGCTACTTTTTTGGGGGGAGCGGAGGGCTATAAACTTTTGAATTCAGATTTGGGGAGGGCCTAAAATTTTTGGGCTTCAGTTTTGGGAGGGTCCTAATTTTTTAAGCCTTGTAAATTTCTATTAACTAGTAAACCTGCAGAAAAGTTTTAAGTACTCGGTTGCTATATATTATGAATCGGATCAATGACCATTATCTTTTCACATTGCTGGTCTGAATTAGCCTGCTCAAAAATTGAGTTGCCACAGTTACAGTTCAAAAACATTGCAAGAAGTCCGCTCTTTACTATCAATGTATTAAATATGTTCTAAAAACACGATCACTGGTATTGTTTTTTTTGGGAGATCGTCAGTTTATTTTCTTCCAAATACTAAACAAAACAAAAGCTTTAGCTTGAAGTTTAATGGAGTTTGACGTCTTAGCCTTGATGTTGAATCAGTACATGTGTACGACTAAAACTCACATTGTCAAGCACATGCATACAGTGCGTCTGGCTCATTAATCTGATTCCCGAAGTAGTGCCATTCCACTTCTGATGAGGAAAGGTTTTATACCTATGCATATGGTTTCAGCCTGGCGGCCACAGTCGTCAACAGCTGCTGAAGAAAATCCATCCATTGGAAGAAGTAGATAGAGATGTTGTCTTGGGATAGGAGACGACAGTGAAAGTGAAGAGGAGATGAGGAGACTTCAGTAGTACACTAGGATTAAGTGGATTTTAGAGTTTTATTGTCATTCCTCTTTATATATATATATATATATTGTAAATAGTTTGTAAATAGTTTCTGAAAAGCCTCATGAGGATGTTACTATTAAAGCTATTATTATTATTATTATCAGTATAATGATGATGGTGGTGATGACAATGATAATGATGATGATAGTGAAAAATTAATGACCATTCCTCAAGTTAACGATGATTTTGTGCATTGGAAGCCTGTGCCTTAACAGAAAATACCGTAAAAATCCCACTTTAAAGCCCTGGGCTTTAGAGAGAGAGAGAGAGAGAGAGAGAGAGAGAGAGAGAGAGAGAGAGAGAGAGAGGCAGGGGAGGGGGTGAAAGCCTATGAGCGGAACAAAATATACGTTTCGGAACGACGAGATAAAACGTATCTGAGAAGCGAATTAAAGGCAACATACCATTACATTTTCAGTTACATTTATAATACATTTATTGTACGTCACAACAAATGGGAAATTTACTTAAAATACATCTTTATAACTGACATATACGACGGAACAACTGGAACGGAGCAGAATGGAAGTCATTATAATCATTGTTCTTAACTCCGCAGCCGCTTGTTTATGTCTGTATAGTTCGATTAAAAAATGTGGTGTTCAAAAGGAAACGCAAAAGGAACACACTTTATTATACAGCAGGCTTTCAAGCACCCCCAGGTGAAAAAGTAGGACCAAAATTCTTTTTAAAGTAGGACACAAGAAGGATTTCGAAGGGAAAAGTAAGAGAAAAGTAGGACAACTGAGGTCTTAGAAGAAGGAATAAGAATGCAGCCTTTGCTACAGATCTTTGAAGAAGTACTGATGAACTGCTTCTAGTCTGCCT
>JAOBAT010136120.1:0-10072 GCA_026413305.1 Hydrozoanthus tunicans | reverse complement strand
TATTAGTACCAATATCAGTAACAATATCAGTACTTACATCAGTACCAATATCAGTACCAACATCAGCACCAATATCAATACTAACATCAGTACCAACATCAGCATCAATATCTGTATCAACATCAGTACCAATATCAGTACCGATTTCAGTACCAACATCAGTACCAGCATCAGCACCAATATCAGTACCAATATCAATACCTACATCAGTACCAATATCAGTACCAACATCAGCACCAATATCAGCACCAACATCAGTACCAAAATTAGTACCAATATCAGTACCAAAAGTAACAATATCAGTACCGACTACAGTACCAGTATCTGTGCCAACATCAGTGCCAATATCATTACAAATGTCAGTACCATTAATCAGTACCAATGTTTGTATATAAAAGAATATTGCACAATCAATATTAATAATGGTTCAAAAAATATTTTTCAATACCCATTTATCTAACATGCAATGGGATAAGGTGAATATCAACATGTCAATATCAAATGGTTCTACATACCATCCCAAATACATATAGAATGCCAACAGTGCCACCAGCTCTTCCGCCTAAGACATGCGCTAATAGAAAATAGACCCCACCACTTTCCACATGACATCTCTCGCACACACCAATGGCAGATAGAGCAGGAATGAGTGCCATCAGCAGAGTAAGCACAACAATCAGTAAAGACAGACCAACACCAGCATTACCCTGAAACAGACAAATTTGTTACAGTTATATTTTTTATAGTCTTCATCATTTCTACCAAAACAATGAGTTTCTGGGGTTAGACCTAGGGGGACCTATCCCATGTATTGACTGCAACCCTGTTCTGGAAAAGGTTTTCAGACCGACCAATTTAGAACAGGGGTGTAAATCATGGAAATTTTTGTCTAGAACAGATTAAACAAATTTTTGCAACACTTACATTTAACTGTTAAATATTTCAAACAATATCGGGCATTCACCAGGGATTGCTATTTTTTGGAACTGGGTATAAAAATCAAACCATTTCTGGTTTTAAATAGGATCATGTTTGCAAAAATCCAGCAGCATACTCCCATCCAAAATTTTGGTGAGTACCCAGTTTAGTTAAGTGCACTTTGACTAGACACATTTGTAAAATGTGCTATAAAAATGACAAACATTAACAGTTATACACTGAGTAATAAAAAGGTTCTTAAGACAAAGTTTTAGGCACATTATTTATGCTCTGTAATTTTCTTACCACCATCCAGCCAGTTCGAAGAAAGATGACCACACCAAAGATGTTGAGCATACATGAAGTAAACACCCCTGATACGAGGAAGGATAAAAAAATATTATTAACAACAAAATTAGTTCTAGAATGATCTGTGTGCATTCAGATAGCTTTCAAAGTAGCAGCTCAAACTTTATGCTTATAAGTCTGCACTGAGGAACTCTCAACACACTATCAGCTAGTCTCGGTGTCCAATTTCCCCAGTATCAACATGTAATAGTCGATAAAAATGCTGGAAAATGTTGGAAAAGGTTTTGAAAAAAAAATTTAATCTGACTTGATCTATAAAAATCTCCTGCAAAAACTTATCATTTTTAAGAACATCAGTTTTTGATATTAATGCTTGAGTTTCCTTAAGAACCAACCAACTCTTAAAATATGTGCATTTTTTGGACCAAAAAATCTCCAACTTTTGAATTCGTTTACCCAGAAAAACCTCCACTTTTTTAGCATACCCAGTAAATTGCACTTATGTTATTATTGATTTGAGATGAAAAAAATACGACACCCAAAAATATCCTTTGGCCAAAACTTCATAAAAAAATCCTTGGGCCCCTCCCCCTCCCGTTTCCTTCTTATATTATCAAAATATGCGAGAGGGGTCCCTTGGGAGTATACATATTTTACATACTACATACTTTTTTGCCATGAAAACAGTATTGTTTTTAAAACTTACCATCCCATGTTCCAAACAGAACTGGCGATCTAACAAAGAAATTAGCTTTCCACCATGGCGTTTGGTTCCCCTCACCCTGGCATGAACAACATTTTTGTTAAAAAACAACGAGAAACAAAAAAACAGTCTGCAAACTGCAGACCCATAACCCATACAAAGAAAAGAATTTCTTTGGGAAAGGACTAGGGGACTATAAGCCTGGGGAGGGAGGGGAGGGGGTACTCATCTCACCCTCTACCCCTCCCCTGAAAACCATCAGCTGATGCAGTCTTTTATCATAATAGCTGTGTCTGCCAAAAATAAGACTCCACAAAAGCATTAAAAATTGCCTTCTTTTTCTAAACCATCCATTGACAGGAAAGTTTTCATTGACAAAGTTTTCTAAATATTATATAGGAATGTAAGGTGTTTATATGTTGCATGTTTAATTGTTACTGTTTTTATATCACTAACCCACAAATAGCTTAAATCACATATGTATAAAAACAAAAAAGGTGAGCCATATTTAAAACAAAGCTGCATTTGTATATAAAGCATGGATATAGGTCTTAGAAAACTGAAAATTGAATAAACTTAATGTAAAGACACCTTTTAAAAATTGTTTCTGCAGGCGTTTTACTCGGTTTACGAGTTCAAACCCAAAATAGCTCGCATTTTGAGCTTTCTGAGAGTATAATGGAAACCAATGTTACTTGTTTCCAACCTCTTGCTCATCCTTGTTCGATGGCCTCGTTTATCAGATGAATTCTCAATTAAAAAGTCATTGTTATTTGTAAGACGGTCGAAAACTCTGGCTTGGCTATCATTGTTTGAGTTAATTTCAAGAATAAATTAAGGATCACCCAAGCCTATCGCGTTCCGAAATTTCGAAGTCAATATTTTGAAATTCCGAAAATTTGAACTCAGGAAAACAATTTTTAATTTGACTTTCAAAAACCTTGGGTTCTCAAGAAAAGTTGAACCCAAGGTTTCTCTACTCAGCTTTCATTAAATGAAGAGCTAGTTGAACTTATTCAGTAGGCGGTGTTGTACACTGAAACCGGAATTAGTTTAATTCCGGAACATATTCATATTGTACTGTTTCTTCATTAATTAAAAAGTTCCAAAATTTAAACGATTTCGTACTGGAATGAAACCCGAAGTTGCAGAAATCTCACAATGGGACGACATTAACTTGAAAAAAAAGATTACTACAAGTTATTATTTGTTGCAGTTCATCTCAAGCTGAAATGAACGTTAACTGACATAGCGTTGTTTTTTATGCTTCAACTACTTTGCTCTCAGATCTTTAATTGTTCCAGATCGAAAATTATTTCCATCAGACCGAAAACCCAAAAAGGTTAATTGGGTTCATCTTGAGTTTAAGTCAATCCAGCAAATTTTGATGTCTCATGTAAACAAACGCAGCGACGTAATAAGTTTTGACTGGAGAGTAGACCTTGACTGAAAAAAAAAACAAAAAAATAGACTGAAATTGATCCCTTTAAAACACAAGTTGTAAACCATACCGCAGAGCAATCTAAGCCCTTGTCACTCATGACTTGGCAATGAAATATTATCCAATTTACTAGAGAGTATAATTTCATATCTGTACAATGAACAGTCATTATTATACTTACTGATTGACAAATTCAAACCTTTTACCGTTACTGTCATAAAAATTGCTAAAAATCTTTTTTAAAACGGCGTATCTGTTGTTTTGAAAAATGAAAAATTAAGGCAAAATAAATTCATAATTTCGTATGGAAAATCATAAACCGTTTTTTTTTTGGAAATTAAAATAACAAAAATATTTAATGGATTTTGAACTTCCAATTTAAAAAGTCACGGTTATTCAAATCTTTTCGTATGTTTAGCCCAAAATTTTACTGCGAATGAAGCGAACTCGATTTGCGTTTTGTTAATTTATAATAATTTTAGTTTAATGCACGTCTCTTTACTCAATTCTGCATTACCGGTTGCTGTATTTGACGATTCGTTTTTTTTAAAAAAACGGAGCACAATGAACAGAACGAGAAATTATCATCTTCGGCGAACTTTTCTACACCAAGTGCTGTTTTGAACAGTTAGATATTTTGAATTTTAAGATGGGGTTATTTTCGCAAAATACAATCAATATATAATATACATACAAATATTACAATATATTTGAGAGACAAACATCAGTGAATGCATTGTAGAGAGCGAGGATATTAAAAACTTGCACACGATTGAACTCATTTCTTGTGGCTCGCCAGAATCGACTGAATACGTTTACCACTACTATAGTTTTCATAATTTAGAATTCTGCCCTTGGGCAACTTGTACTTTCCCGTGATATCGGTTGGTGTCGAAAGTAGACAAACCCTTCATTTTAGTGTTTCTAATATTGTCTCGTTCCTCTAAAAAAGTATATACAAAAAATATGTGAAGATTAATCGTTTTTTTTCCCCAACGGTTGTAACCATATTTTATTGAATATGTGTAACTGGTACAACATGGCAATGCGCCCCGAAGATCGTGTTAAGGGGAAGCGCAAAACACTAGGTCAAGCAATGCATGCTTTCCGCCTACATACGTGCATTCAAACAAATTATTCTAATCACCAAACTGAAAATGTAACAGGAAGCTTTGTATGGACAGGAACAAAACGTCCAATAGCATTTCTCGAGTTTCAGGCAAACAGCTGGTTTATTTCTTCAAGATTCCAAAAAGTCGCGCTTTTGTAATGAAATCAACATCTCGGGATTATGTAGGTGCGAGTTCGCCGCATGAAGATTGAAGGTTTTTATATCATAGTCGATTCACGAAAACTTGTAATGTATAACTTGTACAAACACAACAAAAGCAAACTTTGCCTGCCACCAGATAAAAGAAATTTACAATGACGAGCCTTAACAGTATTTAGAGTAGAAGTTCATCTTCACGTTCAGCTATTACTTCTGCCTTAAGCTAACATGAAAAAAATCTTGTCGTGTAAACGAACTTCGAAGCCAGTCAGTCGTAGCTAAACAATATATTTGGAACTATAACTGAAATAACTCAAAGAAATTTATAAATCGCTTAGAAATCTTAGAATTCAATTGAAGGCGACAAAATTACAAAGAACTCGCCTCTGAAAATTGAATGACTTGCGGCATTTTAGCGTGCTGACTCACAAAGTGAGTTTACTTTCAAAATGAACCGAAAGTAAAAGTTCTTGACTCACAGTTCTTATGAAAATAATTGAAAACGGCCTTGAAAAATATCTGAATTTATCTATAGAAATGCACAGAACTAAACAACGGCGGTATGCAAGCATGTCTCTCAGTTTGAAATGTGCTAATTCTATAAACTAAGAAATTACTCCACGAAACAAGCACGAATATATTTCACCTGATCTTCTTCAAATAATTCTTTCACCGTTGAGTTATTTTTCCCCACAACAGCGGTGCCGTTCGTAGAATGAGAAGTATGAACTTCCCCCTCGCCATTCCCTGAAGCTTTTTTCTCAGCTGATAAACCAAAACGTAACCAGTCGACCTCCTTTGCCGCAGAGTTCGAACCGTTCTCGGTCATATTTCCTTTTTTTCCCGCGCAAATCGACGAGGAAGATAAATCTTCCCGCTTGAATATCTACAGCTCCTTAATTTTTCTTGGTCATTTCCTTATCATGTTTCTTCGATTTTTGACGAAAATATTGACTTCATCGCCACATTGCTACTGGAAGTAATTATAAATGCAGAAACAACACAAGATTCTGTTTGATCTGTTGACCAAAGTTGTCCATTCATTCGTTGGATTCAAAATCGAGTGAGATCATTCACGCATGACAAATTACATTGTCCAAGAGCCAATCAGGGTTGCCATAGCAAAGTGACATCTGTTGTATCTCAAGCTCTAGCTAAGCACGAAAACAAAAAAAATTTTAAAAACCCATAAAACCTCAGCGAAGCACGAAAACAAAAAATAAACTGAAATAACCTAAAAAACATCACAAAAGAATACAATTAAAAAAACATAAGCGTAGATTGAGTGAATTTTAAAGCATCCAGCGAGTTTCAATCTTAAAAATAATTAAAATCTCTCACGGCATTGGACGCCGTATTAAAAATTCATATTATTATATAGAAGTAGAACATGACATATTCAATCAAAACAACCTTAACATGAGTTGAAGATCTCAATATGACCTAAGATCCATTTGTTTTCTCTATGGAAGCGCCCAAAGAACACCTTAGGGAAGAACAGTTTTTTTTTTTCAAAATAAGTTTTCAAATAAATAATTCCAAAGTTTTATTTATATTTAGCTTTCTTCGTAGCAATTGAAAACCAAATAAAGTTCAGTTGTCAATAAACTGAAAAGACGGTTATTCTTACGAAATACAAGTGATAAGTTCATTATTTTGATTTTTGTTTATTATTGTATGCCTTTTTATAAAGATGTTTTAGATATAAACTGAAGACATACTTAAAGCACTTCGACTTCGTCATTCAAGAATTAAGTTTTCGTCAGGCGTCAAATTAAACTTATTCCAATTATCAATAATTGTCAGTAGGAAGTTGAAATGCATGGTGTAATTTTCAGTATTTATATTTGGATTTGGCGATTAAGTAGTTATTTCATGAACATCATACAAAGCAAAAATAAAACACTTTTGAATTACGTTTAGGACCTACGTCACTTCCGCTACTTATACAACCGAGAAGGAACGAGACCACAAATTAACTACAAAATACACAATATCGTTTTTTTAAAAAGTATGCTTGGGAAAACGGCTTTGAACCAGTTCACTTTTCGAAATTTTAGACAGTGTCTTTAAAAGAAGACTGAAAAATTGAGATTGGGGTATCAATAAAATCAAATTAAAAACGTTCCCGGAATAAAAATCGCATAATTGGCTTAACAGTTTTTAACATAACCCACGGCCGAACGTTTATACACAAGCGTTGAAGCGATATCACTGTTATAAGACTATATATTGCGAGTGACATCATCCACGCGCGTGCGGCCGCAATTTCCGCAATAAATTTGACCAGTCTGAAAAACAAGGTTTACGCACAAGCTTGGCAGAGACGTTACGTTATATATTCTTGCCGTACCACACACTTGAAGATGAAAATAAAACCATTAACTGCTTGAAAACAATTCGAACGAGTTTCTTCATTATCAACTGGGCATCTAAGTTTAAAACAACAAAAATTCTTTTAAAATGGATAAATGCTTGAAAAAGCAGCTTGAAACAAAGGGCAAGGTCTTTTGTTCGAGAGAGGCGTTTATTTCATACGATAAAAAGACTGTCTTCACATTATTTTTACGTTAAAAATTGCTCTTCACAGAGAAAAGTAGGAGAATAAATCGTGCAAAAATCGAACTCCACCCGTGACGCAGGTACAGGGTGTTTCAAGAGCCAGTATTAAGAGTGAATGAAACAATTACTATTTTTTAGGAAAATTTTTTGCACGACTAAAAGTAAATGTATCAATAATTGATTACGTTTTTGAGTTTTCGCGCCAAACCTCCAAGCTCGCACGCGCTTTTCCAGCCTATTTTCTTAGTGCTGTTATCATTTGTTGCCGTTCAGTATTTCTTTTTCAATTTTGGATCCTCGGGAGTGTGTATACCGTTACCCAATTGCCATACTAGGTGAAGCAATTGCGAAGGTGTGAGGAGTACCTGACGAATTTATTTTGGTTATATCAAAAAAATACTAGAAAACAGTGTAAATTGTTAACTTAAGTTCGAGACAATAGCTTTTACGCACCGTAACAGAAAGAATTTGCAAAAGCAACAAGCAGGCAAACTAACAAAAAGATCGGCGAAGTACGCTCCGCCTTGAAAAATGCAAGTCTAGACAGATTCTATGCACCCGCTGCTTTGAAAATGCCAGCAAAAAATGGAGTAGAATTTTGTAACTAAGATTTCCTTTATTCGATGTAAAATGAATAAGGAATAACATACTTACAGTAGTTTGCCCAAAAGGAAATTCTATAAGTTACTTTAACGTACACGACGAGTCTTTGATGAGACAAAGAAATTGTATTAAAACAAAAAAAACACATTTTTGTATCTTGTATCTACACTAAATCAAAATCCACTATAACAATTTTCTTAGAAATTAACATAGATTTTATGCTGTTTGTGAAACAAACAAAATCAGGATGTGCAAAATGGAAAATATCTCCTCCGATTAATTCTTTTCCTTATATCTACTCACAATAGTCATATTTTAGACTTGCAAACTTATCTTTAAGCAACTGTTTAGATACAAAATCCGATAGCACAACTGTTCAGGTCCGAAACGCCTTCAGCTTGTTTTCAAAAGCATTTCATGAACCTAACAGCAGTATAAGTCAATTATGGGTGCATTCCTTATAAACTTAATGAAATCTCGAACACTTTAGTCCAGTGCTCGTGTCTGTAAAACGCTTGTGGGTCAGAGCTGTGACTGGCTCTCAGGACTGTCCGTTTGATGCTGTGGTTTTTGTGTTAATAGCTTCTTTATTGACGGTCGGGTCACCTTCCACACTCTCAGTTCGCGGACCCATCACTTTTCCCTAGCAATGAGAAACGTAGAAGTGGGTTAGGCAAAATATATTTTTGCATTCAGATACTACTGATAAAAAAAGACTGTCGGCACGTCACAGCCTTAGTCTCGAACTAAAGTAATATATTTAGAAATTCTAGAAAGAAAAGTTGTTATTCAAAACTAAGTGTAATAGTCCATTTTCATTTCGTCCATGCTGGAATTTGTGAATATTGTACTTAGTTCCAAACTGAAGCTGTGCAAATGCGCCAACAGTCTATTTTGTCAGCGGAAAATATAAATTGAAGTTTTGGGAAAAACCGTCGTCTGACGGACACCTCTACAAAACGGACACCAAATCTCGGTCCCTGTCGTGCGTTTTCCCATTTATCTTTTTTTTGAGACTCTGTAACGAGGACAGTTGAAGCCAGTCCCGAAGGTGTCCGTCTTAAAGAGGTTTAACTGTATTGTAGCCATAACATTTTTGACTCTAGGAGTCACGAGAGGACAGGCAATAGGACTCGGGACCCACACAAGGTCTGGCATTCGTGACCTATTTTGTAACTATAGAAAGAGCTTTGCTAACTTTTGGTTAAAACCTTTTTGTTTGGTAACTGAGTGAATAGGGTGTATAAAGAGATGAAAGATGAAAAATGCATTGTAAACGCCAAAGCGCTTGATATTTTTCATGATGCAAGCGTCGTCATACGGGAATTGTCCCAAAAATCATCACCAATATTACACTTATCGACACTATTGTAACTTCGAGTCCTCGAACTATGCCATATGGAAGTTGCAACTTTGTAATTATACTAGAAAGAGAATTCTCCTCAAGTTGAACGATCAGAAAAACTCAGTGGGTAGAGCATCTGACCGGTAGTCAGGGGATTGCAGGCTCGATTCCCGTCAGTGACTTTGGATATTTTGTTATCATTTAACTTGAGAAGCAATTTTTGTAACTATTACAACTGTTATCATCATCATTTCTACTGCTCCTCTTCTCGCTACAGCTCCTAAATTATATTAAGCTTTTGCGACAAAAAAAGTGAGTCTTTCTAACAGTCATACAAGTGGCCTCAAGGAGACTGTTTCTTCAACACCTCAGCGCAACTGCTTCCTGTCGTGAGCTGAGCTCTTGGCTTAAATGATACGCAGTCGATGACAGCATGTGACTCATGCGAAACAGATTTAGTTATATTTGTAGCTCAAAAAGTTGAAGATCAGTTACGAAGAAGGCCCGGGGAGGAAAACGTGGAGTTTTTATCTTGTACGTGATTCCGAGAAACTAGCAACTTGTGTAAATAATAAAAACACGGCCGGACAAAGGCAACAAAACTTCCTAGTTCGTCGCTGCTTGTGCAAGGAACGCCTGCTACAAGTGAATGGTTACTTCGGACACTCAAGGGGCACGCCCCCCCCCCCCCCCAAATAATTTGTCAAAAGTTATATTGTATTTTCTTGTAGATACACATGTATCTAACAACACATGTAACAAGCTAATTTGCTCGTAAGGAAATTTTTGTCGCATCACAGAGTGATCTGAAATAGTGCTCTATTCACATAAACCTTGGTTCATCGCGTGGGGGGGGGGGGGGGGGGGGGGGGGGGGGGGGGGGGGGGGGGGGGGGGGGGGGGGGGGGGGGGGGGGGGGGGG
>JAOBAT010136109.1:0-11962 GCA_026413305.1 Hydrozoanthus tunicans | reverse complement strand
TCACTAATAGCCTATGAGTAGCGTAGCCAATCAGAATGCAGCATTCATGATAGACCACTAGTATGATTTTACTAAAAATCTTTATCTTTCCATAAGAAATACCCAACAGTACTGGCGTCATAATAATTCTGACGTCTTAAAACATTTTGCTGAGTGACATTAAGCCTATTTCGCAATCAAAACCCTTTTAATTTTGTTTACATACTAAATTCTAGTTTGGAAGTTAGTTTTGGAACTACGTCAGCAATTCGGAGTATGGCTTTATTGTAATTTGCCGATTATTCAACAACGTTTGTGTTAAAGCTGGAAACTAGTACTTAGTTTCCTATTTGTTCTGGGTCAAGATGGTGGACGTGGAACTAATTTTTACTTTACACTGACTGCATAAGGCTCGACGCTGAAGGGAATGAGGTTTTGAAGCTGCAAACTTTTAAAAATAGCACAAAGTCGAGTAATAGGTTTGGAATTGGAAATGTAAATCTACCTATCAAGTCGTGATAGCTGCCCCAATGGTGTTTGGTTCACTTGAACCGCAAGTGCTCATGTAACGGAGTCATTATTTTTCGTACCCATAGGCATACTGTATATTGAAATCCTACCGGCGCACGTTACGTTCCCGAACAGTTCTTTTGGTAAATAGCCCCTGCTAGGGAACGGTAAACTATTAAATCCAATTAATGTTAAGACGGGTTTTCATGCTTGAAAGGTAACGCTGATCAATGTGTTTTTGAACATGTTTTCAGTGCAAATAATATGGATAATTACAAGCAAGTATCAAGTGAAACTGCTGGAGAAGAGAAACGAGAGTTGTGGGATATCTATGTTAAGAGTGGAAGTAAACTAAGAAATGTGATCAGCCATTCCCTGAGACTGCTTCAGGTAAATTAATCTACCATGTTTGTCAACCATTATCAATTGGCGTTCTCCATGTGAGCTAGAATAATTATGCTTACACTTCTCCTCTCCCCATGACTTTCTGTTGTTGATGACTCTTTGTTTTTGCTAACCTGCTCATTCATCCTCTCACTCAAGAAGTCCAGACTGCCTGTCTTCCAGTTCAGAAGTGTACCTGTGGTAGATTGATAGCTCATAGGGGTTTTGATTTCTGCTTGCTTACTCAAGGTGCCAGTCGTGGTTCACTATCACTTGATATCAATATTTAGACAATAACCTATTCAGCCCTGAAATAACTTTGACTTTAGTCACCTTTGTTTTTAAGCTTTTACATAAATTATTCCCGTAAGCATGGTTTCTTAATATATTGTTTGGAAGAGTAATGGCCAATGTTAGTACTGATAATCACAGATGTTAAGCATTTTTCAATTCCAGTAAAGGCCTGAGTTGTTTTCAAGATTCTGTCTCCCATTTTATCGCATGTGACTATATTCACGATTTATCATAGACACAGAAAATGGAGAAAATTACCTTAACTGGATCTGGACCAACAGTGACCAAAACTATTACTTGTGCTGAAATTGTTAAAAGAAAAGTCAAGGTATTGTTGCAGTACGTAGGCTGCTACTCAGTGCTGTTTCTTTATTTCTATGATTTTTGTTATGTTTTAATGTAAAAGCTGTAACAGCCCTGGAACGATACATACTTATTTTAGTGGGAGGAAAGTTGTATTCATTTTGGTAGGTAAATAGCTCTCAAAGGAAGAATATATTCATTTCATAATTCAAATGAGGTCGAAGGGATTGACTTTCATAATTATTGGATAAAAAATATTTTGGACAATTATGAATCCTGTGCATGTTGAAAGTGCGTGAGGCATGCAACTAAATATGTTTAAGCATTTTAACATTTTTGCTGAGTATTTATTGTTTGCAAACATATGATAGGGCTTTATTGATAAATTACAAACATCTATAGATCTTTTTTGTGATTTGAACTCTTTGTCACCAACTTTTATGTTATGCCTTACAGCAGGGTAATTGGCAGATTTCATTGTTCACATAATAAAAGTATAAAATATATAACTTCCTGATTCAAAAAATCAAGTCAAAAAATTCATCAGAGTGTAGCGCAGTAAGTAATCGTTTTAAATTTCTTGATATATTGCATTGGATACTTTCAGAGAAATTTACAGTAGTTGTATGGAGTGGATGCAACTTTCGCCACCCAGCAATACAATCTTTGTATTTAAGTTATTTAACAACTTTGCGATACTCATTTCAATGATTATTCACTTTACCATACTATGTCAAAATTTGAACTCATTTTTTTTTGTTTGGTTTATGTTAATGAGGCAAAGGTAAACAATGATGCCATACCGAAATCTGCCTATAGGATACATAACATGAAGTCCTTAACCAGTTATGAGAACCCAAAAATTGCCCATGGTACACTTTCAGGTCAAGGGTTGTCTATTCCATTACTTTTATTGAACCTATAATTATAGTCGAGTGCCAGTTTTTTCTGATATACATGTTCAAGATACCTTGAAAACGTCATAGGACTAGTACAAAGAGAATAGAATGGATTAAAAAATTAATGTTATATAATCATGCTCTATTAATTTATTTACCATGTTATTATATTTATATTGAGTGATGTTCTTAACAGGGACTACATCAACTTAACAAATTGTTCTACACAAGGTATGTCTTGCGTAGACATAGTATCACTAAATTATTATTTGGCGAACCATATACTTAAAAATGCTTATCTCCCTTTTCCAGTTTGAGGTAGGGCAATTACTTGAGCATGGGTTCTTGCTCAGTCAAATTTCTACAATAATAGCTTTTCAAATTATAGCATTGATTCAAAATAATTATTTTAAATAGCTCAATGAAAAAGAAAAACAAGTTTCAATTTTTTTCTCTTTATTCTGGTTTTCCATAATATTTCTATAAGGAACTTAATGAACTAGAATGCAGATAAAAAATATTTTTATAAAGGAATATATTCTGCAAATTCTTGGAAAGTTCAGAACTTGGCTCAGGAATTTCAGTTCAAAACACTCCTGCGCAAAAACTTATCCTGAAATGGGGATGGGTGCTTTTACAAGCATGGGCACTTAATACCTCAAATACAGTGTAAAAATTATGGTAAGTGATTCCCCATAGGTAGTACAGTGACCGAGCAGTGCAGACGTTGTAAGAATGTTTGACTTAGAATCCAAGGGTCACCACTTTGACTCCCAGTTGGACCACTGTGTTGTGTCTGAGCAAGACTTTTTACCTATTTACACAGCTGTATAAATGAGTACCTTTTTCTGCTGGGGGTGATGGATTAGTGTCTTGTCAAGGGGTAGTCATCGACTTAGCACTACGGAAACCTGAGATCCGAACAGTTGGCCTATTGGGCTTCTTAGACTACAAAAAGACATCTATAGCAAGAATTTAGCCTTAGACAGCAACGAAACCGAAGAGTGTAGACTCAGGTAGACTCAGTGAAGTTGAAGTCCTTGACCTACTGGTGCATGCTAATATAGATTAAATTAAGCTGGTAGGGTTCCAATTTAGAAAAAAAAATGTTCTATCTTTTTTTTTGAGCAATGATCAGCAATACCTTTTATGACAAAACAAAATAATGCTAATAATATTGCCAGCTGTTTCAAACTGACATTTCAAATTGGCAAAAACTATTATTAACTTTATTTTCATTCCTTTGACAAAATTTAACAGAAGATGCAATAGCTTGAAAGGTCTACATTTTTGAGTGTTTTTTTTTTCACTATCAACAGTGTTGTGGATCACTGGGAGCCAGAACAAGAAGGCTTGGACATGTATGTTTGGCAGTTTACAAACTTGTAAAAGTTATTTTAATTAATAATGTGTAATTGAAATTAGTGTACATGTTAGGAACAAAGATAATTTTATTGGATTTTTCCCCAAAACAGCCAATTATTATTGTGACAATTTGAATTGCACCTTAAGAGATCAGTTTTGTTACTTATAGTTACGCTAGAGTTTCAAATGAAATTAAGAAACCAATTTTTAAGGACCTGGAGGGTATTTGACACAAAAAACCTCAAAGTTTCTATTTTTTTTACCAACAAAATTATTGTCAAGTAGACTGTTTTTGTACCAACCCCTTAAATAATAACTTTATCTGTTACATGATTTGATTTTGTTGAAACCACTGTCAATTGTTGTTAATTAAATAACTAAAATCAATAAGCTTAGGAGTTTGATGTTCACTCACCAAAAAATCAAATGATGAGTGGCAAAATTTTAATTAACACCATGATAATGGTATTTTGAAAGTTTACCAAGTTTGAGAACTATTCGATGAAAACAACCCTAGATACAACTTGAAGAACTTTCTTCAAAATCCAAACAAAATAATATCAGGTCTGTGTGTCACACCTCGTTATACCAATTTCATGCCACAAAGTAAAGAAAAAAAGGTTTTAAATCATCCATAACTGCTAAAAATCCTAGCAATTTAAAGTTTTAAAGGAGCCCCCCTCCATCCCCCAATCACAGCACAAAGACAAAGGAGCTAACACATATTAAATGTATATTGCGTCAAAAATATATTTTTTAACAAAGGATTGTGGAACAATCATTACTATTACAAGTTAGTGTAATCCCCAGGTAACCGCTATGTGACATCAAACTTTATACTCTCTAACCAGGCTAAAAGTTACCAGGAAGGTTCCTTCCATTAAAATAACACTTTCAACTGTGCCACTGGATTCAGATGAAGCAGGGTAGGTTGACCATATTGATATTACTTGCAATAATGTTTAGGCAAATAATTGATAAATTGTTTTGATTTCGACATAAGATATCGTTAAAAATTCTTCTCTCAACAACAAATTTTACCATAGCACTTGCTTGCAAACAAAACTCACCACAACACTTGCAAATTTTTCATGAGACGACAAAATTCACCACTTAAATTTTTTTTTCAACTTCAGACTTGATCTTAAGGGACTGTGTGTACAGTGTTGTTGACCATTGAATGTTCATTCTTTTCATTTTAGACCCTTAGCCATGTATTTTATTTTCATTAGTTAGCAGGGTTTTTTTTAATTCCTAGTCTTTAACACTTTATGTCCTCTTTTGTCAGCTACCAGGCCCCAGGAAAATTCAGCTGCCCAGTAGAGTTCAATTTAAATGATTTTGAACTTTCAGAGGACAACCCTCAAAAGAGCAGAGGCCAAGGGCAGAGGCATCAAAGAACCAAAAACAAACACCAGGGTGGTGCAAGGGAAAGCAAATCACAAGGCACTCACAAGGATAAAACATCTACAAAGGCCAGTGAAAAACAAGAGCACAACAAAGAATCACAAAAAAGATACCAAGAAGAAAAACCTCAAAGACATTATGGGAAACGTGGTGGCAATCATGGCAGCCAAAGAACTAAAAGTGCAAAGCAAACAATAGTTCAAGATACTAAAACTATGAGAGACTAGAATTCCTGTGGAACTTTGTTCAATTTCTTGTTGGAAATTCTTAAAGTGTATATATCACTATCATGGAACTTGGTCTGTTAGTAAGGGATTTTGAAAAAGAAGCAAAAATATCATTTATTAATTCATAAAATAACTTTTTGGTTGCCGAGGTATTCAGGTTTTTCAAATGTGCAAATTACCAAAGTATTGGCATCAAAGAAGGAAAAAGTTAAAAAAAAACAACTGTTATCTCAGTCTATAACACATTACTTTTTGTGTGTGCTTGTGTTAAAGTATAAAGTTTCAGGATCAATGATCTGGTATTTCAAGAAGTATTGACAGTTTTGTAAGTTTGCTGTTGGTGCACCTACACAGCCTTATTCTTGACTGAAGTTAAAATATTGATTTCGGAAGTGTTACTTATTCAAAACTTAAGAGATAGAATAAAAACAAATTATGTGATTGAGGAAAAGCACAGACTGTAATGTTTTATTTTAAAAATCAGTTTTACTTCAGTTCGAGACAACCTTAATGCTGTGCATGTGCGCAAACAGTCTACTCAGCAGTACTGCACCTTGAACACAAAAAAAGTATATGTGGCCTTATCAAACAACCTTGATGCAGGCAGACATCTGCAAGGCATCAGACAACAAAAATTAAGGAAATGCAAGCAAAACTTAATCAAACTTATGATAATTATTAATTTTTTTATGTGGCTGCATTTATAAGATTTTGCATGTGAATTCCTAGTTTTATAAATGTTATTTTTCATTTGACACAAAACATTTTATTTGAACTTGTTACAAACACAATGACATGATAATTGTTTTTCATCTAAAGTTTTATTTATTTTTTCATTTGGAATTACAGAGTTAGACATTCCTATAAAAGACTGATCTAGCAGCCTGACACTTACAAGACAGCTCAATCAAAACGTAAATGAAAAAGAATAGCCAATACATCACAGAATTTAAAGTTTTCTCATACAATATTTCAGCTAGCCATACTAGCCTTCTTCAGGTATGAGAAGAAATGAGACCAATTAATTAGCTTAACCTGTTGAAACACGAAACTAGTTTGCTCAATAGCTTAACCTACTAAACGTGATATGAATTTGTTAGTTTAACCTACTGAAGCATGAGACCAGTTCATTAGCTCTACTATTGAAACATGAAACCGACTTGCTCGTTAGCTTAACCTGTTAAAGCATGGGCCCAGTTTGTTAGCTCACCTATTGAAGCATGAAACCAGTTCATTAACTAGTTTAATGTAAACTGTAATGACAGTGCTTAGAAAAAAGTTATCTATACTGCAGACAAATTATTTTTTGATTTAAGATTTTAATTTTGCTGAGAATCCTGTTCATGTCTCTCCCTGCCTAGAGTTGAAATCTTGCTTCGGCACAAAACACACTTCAGGGGTAAATTAAAGTCCAACACTGCCACCTGAAGAGTTTTAACAAAACACATCCTGCAGAGTACACGGTGACAGCAAGGGAAGGTCTGAATAACCGCCTTAGCACTGTTGCACACAATACACTGAGAATAACAACAGAAAGAATAAATTATGATAGTTAGTATCATAAATACAGTAAAAAAATGATACTGCTCTCACTAGACTGCAGTATTTTGGATCATTATTGCCCTAATCTTGGAAACATGTCTTAAAAGCGGTAACCCCATCAAAGTGATCAGACTGAATTGGAATTACTGGGTATACACTTGAAAATAAAAACCTGCACACCTGCCTGCAGCTGGCTAGCACAAAACCACATTTGTGTAAGGATTTTGCATTTCTGACCAAATCTGTCAAATTGCCCTATGGAAAAAATCTTATTCCAAGTGAAATTAAGTGTTCTGTGACAGAATGTAAGATAATTATGGGAGTGAGCATCGTTCAAACTTACTTCAAATGTGTCAACCACAAAATGAGGAACAGCATATTTTTTCAGAAAGACTAATAATTTTAAAATGTTCTAAGTAAGCGTACCTCTTGACCACTCTCTCAATGAGCTTTTAGCACAAGTGTCATCTAATTAACCAGCAAGGACCCAAATGAAAGTAGGGACCTTTGGGTCCTATGACCCAAGTGCTCTCTAATGTGACCGGGGAATGCTCCTTGGAAAATATAGATACTGTATGGAGCCTTTGGCACAAGTGCTCTCTAGTATAACTAGCAAGGAGTCCACTGAACCAAGAGATCAATTGAGCCTTTGGCACAAGTGTTCAGAATCTAGTATGACCAGCAAAGGGCCCACCATTACAACTGACTAATGGAGCCTCAGGCTCAAGTACTCTCTAGCATGTCCAGTAAATGAATATAGACCTATGGAGACTTTGGTACAAGTGCGCTCAAATATGACCAGCAAGGAGCCGACTGAAAGTAGGGATCTGTAGAGAATTTGGTGCAAGTGCTCTCCAATGACACCAGCAATGAAAATCCTGAAATTTTGGACCTGTATATGGTGGAGCCTTAAGCACAATTGCTATCTAACAGGTTCAGCACAATCCCATTGCAATTTTAAGATAAAGCTTTCACTAAAAAGTAATTATATTTTATTTAAAATTAAATTATGTTTTCTTTAGCTTTTTTGTTAACATTGCTGCCTTTTTAATATTCATATTTTGACTGGATAGTTGAGGCTTTACTTTATGATTTTTATAGACTGTACATCATTTTTGATCTTTTCAATTCAATTACAACAAGTGACATGTTACACTAAGCTCTCCTTGCAGTTTTCCCCATACTTTTAATCTAATAATTTAAAATTGAAACTCTTTGCTTCTCATCTTCATTGACTAGCTTTGTTTGGTCACTTCTTGTTTTCTCATTACTTGATACTTTATCTTGCAATCAATATGTAAGGAGAACTTATACACTGATAAGCTGGCTAGAACTGGAATGGATAAGTAGAACAAGCATTGCTTCACATGTTTACCTCTTCATCTTCATTATCTGGTTCTTCTGCCTCAATGGACTCCAGCGATGACAACAAGCGATCCTGCAGTGAATCAAATTACAGTCTGAAATCAACACTGTCCAGTACTATCATATCTATGTATTTAGTACATGAAATCTAGTTATTCTAGATCATAAGTCACTGAGTTTCATGATTCCGTGAGTTAAGTCCTTTTTGGTGACTTACTTTAATGCAAACAAAGAATACCTTTCAGTTGTGAAGCTGAATAATTTGTATATTTGAAAACATCTGATACACCTTAAAATCAACTGTCAGACTTCACAGAACCGGTCTAGCTAATCAGACCATAAACTTTTGAACTTGGTTGCATTTTTTTATGTAAATAAGAAGTTCTGAACTTCTTAATATTAGAAGTGTGTAAGTACTACTACAAAATAGCAGCATCTCCTAACAGGAAAATAACAATTAGTGACTGCTAAACACATGAAATTTCCACATTAAAAGATGGTTCTTTTTTCAGTTTATTCTCTCTGAAAATGTGCCAAACATGCATTTTCCAGAAGCTAAATTTCAAATTTTTCTGATAAAGCATGCCCCCAGACATCCTCCCTATGTAGGTTACAGGACATACTAAATATTAATTCTGTTGGCCGGTCCAATTCTCAACTACTCCCGTTGCTGTGAGCATAAAACAATCTGATTGTTTGAAGTGGACCAGATGGCAGAATTTCATATTGTACTCAGATTTAGCAACACTACTTCCTCCAACATTCGCATTTTTTCAGCACAAATCTAAGACTAATATACATTGCTCCTTGCTAGATCTTCTAAAAGCTGAGGATGAGTATACTGATGTATTTCACACCCTATTGAAAATCTCAAAATGATTCCTAGTTTCACATTATGCCTCAATATATTTACTAATTTGCTTTTCCAAGCACAGCACCATTCTTTCAATTGCATGATCTAAAAATATACTTTTTATACCGTCTCATTTTTATATCGAATTTTATATTTATAAAATCCCAGGGGGGGGGGTGGAACTCCTTTCATTAGGATGGCAGATATGACCATCATTTCTAGGGGGTTAAAATTGCCAGTCCAGTATTTTTTTGGGGGGTTGTAAAAAGAAATCCAGTGTTAAACCAAGAGCCTGGTATTTTTTAGGGTTTAAAGCACTATAAGCTATTGGATTCCTTCCAGTCTCGTGTTTTAGCAAACATGCGTACTGATAAGAAATTTCAAAAGACATCCTTTGGCTAGCATTCTGTTTTGTGCACTCCTTTATTCACTGTGATCACTGTCTGCACAACATGAGGGGGCTAAGCGCCAACCCGCTAGCCACCACAGGAAAAATTTCAGATTTCAATTGGTATTTTTTAGGGTAATTTTAAAACTGAGAGGTAATTTTTTAGGGTGGAAATTTTGTATCCCTTGGTATTTTTTTAAATTATTTTGAGTACTTTTCCAATGGTCATCCCTACCCTCCTGATCCAGAAGTACCCCCCTGGATAAAATCTTAAAATCTGAATATCAGCTCACAGTCAATTAGAAGTTTACCTATTCTGCCCTAATGTTTGCTGCCTGCCTCGACTTGAGCTATTTGCGGGTAGCAGCAAATTTCTATGTAACTAAACATTGTTATTATAAATAAAATTAATGTCTGAAGTCACTTGGTTTTGGTACATTTTGGGAAAAATTGCCAACTTGGTCAAGTCAAAAAGTCTGAAAAGTTAGCATACATAAGGAAACTGAGTTATTGTTCGTTGTTTTCATTCTTACAGCTCAAGCATAGTACCACTATGGTACAGTATACATGTGCTTCATACTAGCTAACCCTACATACACCTAATTTTCATTTCAAGAACATTCCACCAGTTTGCAGTAATTCACATGTCTGGGAAATGAAATCCTTCAGTTGGCTATATACATCTTTTACGACTCAGAACATCTAAAGTTTTGTTTGTTTTGGTTAAACCTAAGTATGTTTTTGGAACAGGAACTCGTGAGCATGCACGTACGGAAGTTTAACCGTTATTTTAAATTTTATACTTACTAATTTGCCCCTGAGCTCTACAAGTTTTTGGTATCTCGTCTGTCTAGAATCCACAACACCTTCCGTATGTCTGTTTTGTTTTCGGTGGAAAAGGATATACATAAACCCGCAGAAGGCGGCCCCCGCCACAGCCAACGCTCCAGTTACAACGTAGGGACGCCTCCAAGGCATGTTTAACGACGCTGTTTCTTCGTAACGAGGTTTACCCTTTCTGCTCTCTAGGTTGCATTTGCAGCGCTCTCACGGTAGAATATCAAGTTTATGTGAGAAACTGGTGAATCCTGAAGCCCTTCCCGTTCGCTTTCTGCCACAGACGTCGTGTATGAGCAATATAAAGTAGGCTAACCCGCTTTTAAACGATAAAAGACTGGTAACTAGTCCGCTGTTTTTAGTTGATCAACACACAGTATCGGATAACAAAGTTCTGCTAAATTCGCCGTTACCTCTAGGCCTCTAGCTCTGCCTACATGCTACAAACCAAAAGAAAACTCCGCTTCTTCTTCCGTGAACGCTCTAATAAGCCCCCAAAAGGGGAAGAAGTTATTTATTTTTACTGGGGCCTTATTTTAAAAGATGGGGGAAAGGGGTGCTTTGTTTATTAGATTGCAAGTTGAATTTCATGAGGCAAAAAATAAGACAATCTATCGAGAAGATGTAGCTGAGGGTATTTCTTTGTGCATAGATTGGTAAGGTGATCGTTCCACGAAAGAGCGCCATCGACATGAACTCCAAGATATTTGGCTGCGGTTACTTCTCTCAGTCACTAGTTACGTAAACAAACGTCTATGGCTTAGGATGATGAAACAATTTTCATAACCAAGGATTTGTCAGGATTCGGTACCGTATGATTGCTAGATAACCATTTATCGGTGTTAACCAGGTCACAGTTCACGGAGGCAGTAGTATAGTAAGTGGGGGCATCAGCACACCCCACTCCTAAGAGCCGTATTTTTCCCCGCCAGGATCCCCACCCCCCTCCCCGGGAACAATAGTTGAGACCCGCCCCAGTCCCCAGGAGAGCCCTGAGCTCCACCCGTCCCCCATAGGTATGTTTTTGGAATATATGAGAGCGCACCTACTCCAGAGAAGGGTAAAGAGAGCAAAGAACCACCCCACCCACAATCGGAGAGCACTACATAGTAATAAGAGAACGAGGGGAAAGCGCCAGCCCCATCCACCAATATGTGTTACAAAGCGGGGAAGCTGCGTGTTGCGGCCCGCCCTCCCACCGGCCGCATCAAAACAGGGCATTTTCTGACACCAATTTAGATACGTGTAACAGTCCAGTTACCGTATTTATTCGATTAAGCGCCCTGGGCGCTTATTCAATTTTTGGACCTTCAGGGTGGGCGCTTATTCGAGGTGGGCGCTTATTCGAGGCTGGGCGCTTATTAAATTTTCAGCATTTTCAGCAAGTAAAAGGTTTATTTTGTAACAAAACAATAGATAATAACAAAACATGAAAAAATATTTGAGCATAATTTTAACTGTTCGCTGTTCGGTTTATGCCCAGGACTAACTACTAATTGTCCGGTCTTCGAAGAAGTCTCTTTAGTTATCAAACGTAATATATTCTCAAACAACTTCAATGTCATCGTCACTCAGCTCTATAAGTGAACTTTCTGGTGCTGCCTCCTCG
>JAOBAT010136098.1:0-11969 GCA_026413305.1 Hydrozoanthus tunicans | reverse complement strand
CGCCAGGGTTAAAAGAGTAGAGATGGCCGTCGGAAAAAAATTTTCCACCCTAAAAATACCGCTCGGTTTTAGAATCACCGCAAAGAATACCAATTGAAAGCTGAAATATTTTCCCGGTAGCGAGCGGGTTGGCGCAAAGTTCCATCGTACTGCGCTCAACGTGATATGCAGTAAATAAAGGTGCGCGCGTAACATAATGTTTGCAAAAGAATTTGCTTATCTTGTTCAGAACGCGGTGTTTGCTAAAACACGGGACTTCAAGCAATCCAATAACTTCGCGTTTTTCAACCCTAAAAAATTCTAGGCTCTTGGTTTAAAACAATATTTCTTTTAACAACCACTAAGAAGCACCGGAATGACAATTTTACTGGCCCCTAAAAAAGGACGACGGTCATACCTACCACCTCAACAAAGGGGGTACCTCTGGGGGGCGGGGTGCACTCCTTTTATTATAAGAGAGTTTAGGCTGAAGGAATATTAACTAAAATTTTAGAATATACTGAAACCATGCCGAGGTTGGGAAGAGGTAGAGAACTCAGACTTGCTACAAGAATATTTGAATAAAAAAATCCCACTTAAAATAAAGATTGCAGGCCGGGCGTGGAAACTGTCGAACTTTGATTTTTGCCGCCGCTGTGTAACCCTTGATCTTTTGTTAGCCTGTGATTTTTCTCTCTTAGCTTTTAAATTTCATTTCCCTTTAAGAAGAGAGTTATGTTATCTCTTCTTCCTAAATTGCAAAATTGCAAGTGATAGTAATCGATTCAAAAGCATTGAGCTTTTTTTTTAACATAAACTCGCTGTTCACTTTGTCGATCTGACAGTTTTAGGAACATGATCATACGATAATTATTATCCGAGAAACGAAAACATGGTTAATAATAAATCCAAGTTTTGAATTTAGAAACGAACGAGGCTGGTGTTGTAACAATGGTTCGACTTTATTTCAAGTCATAGTCATGTTATGAAAAAAAGATTTACAAGTGCAGCTATTTCGGTCTATTGGAACAACTCTAGGTCTCTAGAAGCTTTCGGGCCTTTGTTAATTAAATAAAGAAATTAAAGACCTAGAAATTTTCTGGTTTGAACTTAGTAGAGCTAACTTAATTTTAAAATCGCTGCATTTGTAAACCCATTTTTTCAAAACATTTTTCAGTCATGTACCAAAAATACACTACTATTAGTTAATTTGTGTTTCAAAATAGGTTGTTTCAACATTGGTTTAAAAAACTGGGAACCCACTCGTCTGACTCCTTAATTGAGCTAACATTCCCAAATGTCAAAAAAGGGAGCAAGCAAAGATTGTTGTCTAACGTTTCTCCTAGAAAAACATATAAGTGTCGATAATTAAGTAACGTACAAACTAAAAAAGTTAACAGTGTTCTATAAAAACCGCCATAATGTAAATTTACCTCGAGAGCTTCGATTTTAACATGATTAATGTTTCGCAGTTGAAGCAGATATTGATGTCAAACTTCCTGAAGGTAACCAAATTTTTTTTTCTCGTAGTTTTACAATTTTTAGGAACCAGTAAATCTTTGCTCAGCCTCAATGTTTTTATTTTGAAAGCAGTTTCGGCCACAAAATGTTCTTTTTTGTGACATTTACCATTAACGTCTCGTTTTGTATGAACGTTAAAAATTAACCGCTTGGCCTGGCTACCTAGCTAGTTTTTTCTATATCTAAGTAGCTTGAATGTACTCTACCTATGTAAAATTACATTATCTCCTGGCTTTTCTCCTTCTGTATCTTTCACCATCTGAGTATTCAAATAAAGATGTTGTTGTTGCTGGGTAAAGTTTGACGTCTGTCGATTTCAGTCTTGGTTTGTTTTTAATTTGTTATTTCTTTGGCGAATTCCGTCACAGTGTCAGCGTCTCATCAAATTTGTTCTTAAAAAGCGTACATGTCTCATCCATGGTTGAATATGATATTTTAGATAATTTGCAAACTCTGAGTAGGTCAACTTATCTTCTTGTTCTTGTTGTTCATTGATGCCTTTGCTGTTCTTCCTTGGCAGTTTGTCTCATCAAAGACAATGACTCTTGCATGAAGCTGGTGCTTAAATCTTATCAGAAAGAGCTCGCTGAGCCTGCGATTCACGAGCACAATTGCATCATATGCGCGCCCACTAACAGCGGTAAAACGTATGTCGCCCTTAAGATCGCCTTGAATCATCTCGACTGCAGAATGGAGGAGGCGACGTCACATGGCAGTCCCAGACCAAAGGTTAGTCGTGTCACTGCGGGATTTTACTCTCTTATTTCCTTTCCTTCAGTTATCTAGCTTCACATCTGATCGATCAACCATTTCTTGCAGCCCAATAACGTTTTAACTTCAACCTTCTAGGTGGCGTTTATTGTAAACCGTGTCAACTTGGTGCTGCAGCAACGAATTCGGTTCGACCACTACCTTTCCAACAAGTACAAGATTTGTGACATCAGTGGTGCTAATCTCACGGAACGAAAGTATCTGTCAGCACTACACCGCGAAAATGACGTCATTGTACTGACTGCGCAAATCCTTGTGGATGCCTTAAGCACAAAGGCAAAAAGCCAAATGTCCATTACAGACTTTTCACTTCTTATTTTTGACGAGTGTCATCATACCCAGAAGGGACATCCATACAATGAAATCATGTCAAAATATCTTGAAGTGAAGCATCAGCGGCAAGCTAGAGCTAGAGGTATGACGAGCTAAAAAATCATATCAAGCGCTAGAGATATATTTCTGCATGATGCAACTCCACTTCTCAGTAACTTATACTCGCTAGATGTATTCATTCGGTATACTATGGTAGTTTTTATAGCAGTAGTACAGCGGTTCGAACTATGAATAAGAAACAACAAGAAAATAAAGGCTTACAAAACTGGTTAATCAAAGCGTAAACACACTGAAAATACAAGGAAATGTCCAAGTCATGGCTGCTTACACTACTGGACCAGTGGTGTTAAGAAATCTAAACCAAAAGAGCTAAATATATCCACAAATTTCCTCAAATATTACTCGCACACTGTTCTTCTCGCGAACCGGAACAAAACGTCCGACCAGCGATTTCTTTACGCTACTCCGCTGATCGGAAGCACAAAGAGCAGGAATTTAAACTCATAGAAATGACACGTAAGCAAGCTCATGAACAACTGTGAATAGTTTACGATAAAAACCGGCTTACTTAAAAAACAACTGCCACAGGCGTTGTGGCCATGTAATTCAACATAATCAGAGCATTTGTTTCAACAGGAAACTTACCACAGATTGTTGGACTGACGGCTTCGTTGGGAGCAGGCAAGTCAGAGACAGTAAATGACGCCAAAGACCATGTGCTTTCGCTCTGCGCCAATCTTGACACTCCCATGATAGTAACAGTTCAGAAGGAGGAAAAAGAGCTTCTAAAAAAGTAGGACTTGTCTTCTTTCTTTTTTAGGAATTGATCAAGTGTCTATCCGCAGAAATTTGGTTAGAATATACATAAGCACATTGGATAAGTTAACATGAAATTGCTCTCCCACTGGATCAAATTAGCCTGACTCTGAGTTACTTTGGAGCTCAGCCCGCCCTTCATTAATTGTAATGATTATAGCCATACTTAATTTTTGTAGCCAAATTTTACTGAACGTAAGCGGCCACACCCTTTAGCTGTTAAATGGTTACATATACTTATTAAACTTTTGTTAGGCGAAAATAACAAGCATTTAACGTTTTCTTTCGAAACCCAGTTTTTGTTTCATAAATCATGGAGTTTTTAGTTTATATCTAAAAGGTAGTATGATTTTTTTGTGATTGAAATACAAAATTTATGTCAAACAGAAACTTGTCTAGTGTTTGTTCCTATTTCGTTTCAAACATTTTGTTTGCTTTTCTTTTCAAGGGTTGGTAAAACTAAAAAAACAGTTCACGAAGTCAGCCAGGTTCAAAAAGACTTTTTCGACCAAACCATAGTAAAAACTATGAGTTCAATTGAAGAGATGGTGAAGAGTTTGCCAGTATTTGGCGAAAATATCGCGCCTGCGGTTAAGGGTACTCAGCAGTATTGGCAGTGGGCCCTAGAGATTGAAAAGAGAGGCGTTGCTAAGGGTAAGCAAGAACGCCTTCCTTGTTTCTAACCATTTCTTGTTCATTAAGAGTTTCTCCAAATTCATTTATGCTGCATAATTTTAGGTGTGGCAGGTAGTTTGTCTGATTTTAGTCTCTTTTAAAAGTAAAGAATGATAAGTGGGCATTAATATATAATCAAAGACTGTACTGTCTAATGCTTGAAAAGTTGTACCTGATCTGATTAGTTGTTTTTGGTTTTTATATGAATAAAAATATTATTTGTAATACAAAACTAACGCACGTAAGTTAGAATCCATTCCAGTTTCAACGCCGTTCAGCGCCATTTTCAAGACTGATTGCAAATTCATGAAAGATTTCTTTCATCAGTTTATAATCACCCTTGAAAATGGCGTTGAACGGCTTCGAAACGTTGAAATTGTAATGGATTCTAACCTACGTGCGTTAGTTTTCAGTGTATAACAAGTTACAAGTCACGCGTTCATTGATCAAGATCAAAATATGAGCTGAACTTTCGGTTGAAAATGCACCCTTCTTCAGAGTAAAAAAATCACAGTTCTGAGCGTGTGTTTGTCAATTTAAACTAATAAAACCACTGTACTGTCTTTTGTTATAGAGAGCCGAGAGTTGGTCGTTTTGGCACAATACCTTCAACAGTACAACAATGCATTCATGACAAAGCAAATCTGCCGCGTTAAAGATGCATTGAAATGCATGAAAGATTTCTTCGATACAAAGAACAAAGCTACATTAATTGCTACGGAGGAAAAGTTGCTTGAAATTTATGAAGAGGTAAAAGTGATCAAGTTAATAACTGTTAACTAGGCGTAGCAGCACCTTTATAAACCTATCATTGTTTTTATAGTATAGCAACATTTTGTTCACAAAGGTTTAGTTTTGGACTTGTTTTAGTTTGGACCTGTTTTAGGCAAACAACTGAATAGCAGTTATTGTTTAATGCAGAAGGGCGAATATATATATCATTATCTTTATTGGTACATTTGATTGGCATATTACTTATTAAAATGTACCACAACCGTAAAACCATCAGTTTGAGAAGCTGATAACAGAGCATGAGGAAACACATGGAGAAATCAAGAACCCAAAGCTGGAAAAGATTGCCAAGCTTCTGCTACAGAAGCACATGGACGCTGCCCAAAGCCCAAACCCTTTTGTGCCTAAAGGAATCTTGTTCACGACAACACGTGATTCGTGTGACGCGCTCAAATCATGGTTAATGGAGAACGAGGACCTGAAGGGCAAAATCAAGCCTGAAAAGTTGGTTGGGACCGGAAACAGTCAAGGTAACTTTTTGTCCATTTCTTAACTATTCAATAGTTTGTCAGTTTTCACATTTTGAATTTGACGCGATTACACCAAATGGTACTAGCGTGAGCGACATACCACCTAGGGACATCACTTAGGTAAATGTATTGGTGCTCTGAAGAAACTTCTAGTAATAGGTGACGAGGAAAAATTAGTATTTGCACTCATAGTTTCAAATATAATCGAGCGATTGTTAACAATTATTTAAACGTTGAGAAAGAAAGATAAGCAAGGAGGTGTTTCTTGAACACGGACGTTGTAATGACAAGTAGAAATGAAACGCAACCTTTTTAGTCTGTAACAGCCTTGTTTAGATCTAAGTTGATGTTAAGATTTATTATACCTCTTCTTTGAAGGAAACGGGATGACTCAGAAACGACAGGAGGATGTCATCAGCAATTTTAAAGGCGGCAAGCTCAACCTGCTTATATCGACATCTGTTGGAGAGGAGGGAATTGACATTCCTTGCTGCACTTTTGTGATTAAATACAACGTCAAGAGTAACGAAATTTCTGATGTCCAGGCTCGTGGGCGCGTGCGTGCTGAAGAAGGACAGCTGGACGTTGTCGCGGGCTCAGATTCTGGTGTCATTGAGCGGGACAGTATTAACCGCCATCGAGAAACCTTGATGGTAAAAGCCATGCATGAAGTAATAAGTATGGAGGAAACTCTTCGCAGAGACATGGTGAGCAAGTTTAGTTGAAGTTCTTTTCTTGTTTTTTTTTGTCTATTGTAAAATGTGTAGTGCAAAGTTTACGATAACTGAAACACGTGTTTTTTTATAATGCCAGTAACTTTCGGCTGAGGCAAAGACAATTATACTAAAATATTAAGCGATAAAATTTTAAAGCTTAACGAATTAATTGTGTTGTATCGCAGATTGAAAGACTTCAGAGGGAGTCCTTAGGCACACGAGTACGCAAGGAGAAGGTCAACGTAAAGCCAAAACGCGAGGCAAATCTTTCCTGCCGTCAGTGCCAGAAATCTGTCTGTAGCTTATCTGAAATACAGTAAGTTTGACTTTCTGTTTCTACCAGCTCAGTACGTGTAAAGGCTTAGTCCCTAAAAGATAGAGAAGTATAGGCTCGAATACAAATATACATTCCAATTTGAATTCTGTTGGTTTGTGTGACTCTAGTGAAGACCTAGCCGCAGCCGAAGATAAAAATGCTTTAGGTGTTGAAAATCGGGTTTAAGGTACAAAACGCTTTTGTTGGTCTAGGCTATACCTAGCCATTGTTTCTTGCGCAATCGTAGCTTGTTTTCATGTCGGGTAGATGTCTATTTCCAGCAACGCATTGTTCGAGCGCGTATCTATGAAAATCATCATTGGTATCTTAATCATGAGTTGAAATCCTGGTTGACCACGCCCAGATTGGTATCTTTTAGGGGTGAAATTAAAAACTAAGTGTGTCTGAAAGAGTTGTAATTGATGTAATAAGGGTGGGGTTGAGCTCCAAAGGACCTGTGCGTTCAGGCCAATTCGATCCAGCGTAAGACCGTTTTTGTTTTAACGTGTCAGGAATAGTTATTTCAAAAATGTTGTTCTAAGTCTTCTTCTACTCCGTTTACAGTTTCAACCAAGAAGGTCGGGACGGTATTTTTATTCAGTAATTCTATACTCCTAGCCCTATGGTGTCTCATTGAGGCTACCAAAAATGATGATACATAGAATTGATTTCCGTCAATTTTCCAACAGGAGAATCCGCGAGGCCCATCATGTAGTACTAAAGCCAGACTTTGGTAAATTGGTCCTCGAAAAGACGCACAAACCCAGATCATTTGGCGAAGATATCGAGTTCCACGGCAAGTTTTACTGTCTGGGGTGCTGTTATGAATGGGGCGTACTGCTGAAGCACAAGGATAAACGGTGGTACTGCATCAAGGCGAGCTCTTTTGGTTTCTTGTTTAGTGGAGAAGGCGGACGACGCACTTTTAAGAAATGGAAACAAGTCGACGCTCATGTGGAAGACATGTTATAACGCTACATGTTATAACGCCACATGTTTGAATGCCAAATGTTATAACTTCAAGTGAATAAAGTTAGAGCTATATAAGCTAATGTAGTTTACAAATTTTTACGGCAATATTTTCACTTTCAAAAAGTTTCGTCATGATGTTTCCATTCGATAAGCCCGAAGTATCTTATAAGCACTCCCAAAGGTAACAACCTTTCTTAAATGCCCTCGGTTTTTGTTGTTAACGCAACAAACTCAAATATGAGAAAATCATATGAACAGCTTAGAGCTGTTAATCGATAATATGTTCAGTTGTAGTTAGTCATTGTCAGCCACTCTTAAAGTGTACATTTCCTGTTGATTTCAAATATGCAAACTACAAAAGTAGTGACATGATAGGGGAACTCATAAGCGAAAAGATCACAAAACAATTATTTCTTGAGTTACACGACCAATGATGCTGCAATTTTAACTAAAAAAAACAAATACATGTTATAAAAATAGCTGTTGTGCTGCAATTTATCCTGTTGGCATCCCCCACTTACGTCACTACTTTCAGGTAATTTGTATATTTCAAAAACCTTGCTATCTCAGCAACCAAAAGAGTTACTACCATGAAATTTACGACATTTTTCATCTTTTTCAAAATCCTTTCTAGCAAATTAAGTTTTTTTATTACACTTTAATTATGTGTTTGAAAACTGGGTTAGACGAAAAGTAGCATATAGTGTAGTAATATTTTTCGATCCAAACTGTGTTGTAATGATTTACATCAATCAAACTATTTTATACTCAGTGTAAAAGAAAATCCAAAATGACTGTCAACCTGTTGAGTAATAAAGCAAAATGAAAACCCTACTGATCAAGTTTTATCTCTCATTTTCCAATTCTGATCTCTTCATTTACGTCGGGCTGCCGGTGCTGTCTCTCTTTCGAATCTAGGGAAATATAGACAGCGAGAGAGCTCGTTGTTACACCTTGACATGCAATTCATTCTTCATCCTTTCCCCTCCCCAAAGGATGAAACGCACAGATGGACGCACAAATTTGTAGATAATATTCGTTTGCATTCATACTATAAAATTGTGCGTTTGTAATTTGTTTTCTGCTGCGCGTACGGAGAAGCCTTCTAGGCCTGCCCTCAGTCGTTCTGGTGCCCTCCTTGTCGCTCAGCATCTTTATCCTTAGCCGGTGTTGGCGCTCGCTCGGCGGCGACCAGAAGTGAACTAACCGCGCTTCCCGGAAGCAGTACCTTGACCTTTAGCGGTCAACCCTAAAGGAGTTAGCGGACGAGAGTTGTACAAGCCATGGACTGGTCGCTCGACAGTCCTGTTTATTATTCGGGGATCACAAACAGCTGTGTTGTTCAGTATGGAGATCTAGCGAAAGACTAGTTGTTTCACTTTAGACACTGATAAAATAAATTCATTAGAAGCCTACACGCAACGCGATAAGCTTCTGATAAATAAAGGATAAAATAAGAAGGTGGCTTGAAATAGATTTTATTTTCCTGTTTTGAAAACACTATTTTGATTTATTCATCGGTAGTGGTCGTTTTTTATAAAGTACTGTTCTACCATGTTAAAATTTTTATCAAATCGACACAACAAAACTGAAGGCAAACCAAGTTCAACCTTAATCTGATCCCGAGTGCAACAAGTAAAAAGAAAAAAAATAAGATCAATTCAAAACACTATGTTTGCAAACTGTTAAAAAGAACTTTTTGTTAAGTGTTTAAGGTGTTTCTGAATATTTTCCTGCCCTCAAAATTGAAGATGGTGTGTCACGCTGATTTTTAATGTCTCTCAGTTTGTTGAATCTCATCACATCAGGTCATTCGAAAGTTCCCGCTATTTTATATTTCGTTTGCTTATTTTCCGCAAAGTTGATTCTTCAAATAGAGCGGAGATCAAGAAGATAAAGAAATATTGATTTTTAGTGTTAGCTTCTTTAATTAGAGTTGTCTCTAAATTTATTTGAATACAAATCTCACGCGACCGTGTTTGAATACGGCCAAATATTCCCTGGGGGCTATCTAATATCTAAATGAAATATACCGAGTCAGCAGTTGAACATTTTTCTGGATTCGATCTAAAATGTTCAAAGACAAACTTATAAAGAGAAAAACAAACAAGCTATTTTATGCAGTGGTATAAGGCGTTAACTTGCTGTTTAGTACAGCATATAAGCTTTTATGATTAATTACAAGAGAATTAAGTTTTCTAAGTAGCCAATAAACTATCAGCTTTTGTCTCTGCTTGACACTAATTCTAGGAACTTGTTCTTTTCATCGCAAAACCTTCGAATATTCGTTATGAAAGGTTTTGAGAAATGTAACATATGTTCAGGTTTCATTTGAACTGACACAGCTTTTTGCATTCACACGAGCTGTGCTGTTCTCCTGTGGTTTTTCGAACTTAAAAACGTAAACAGAGTTCCTGTAAATCAAACATGACTAATTAACAGGATTTATAATTTGCTACTCGGAGTAAAAGAAACTAATAAAACGCCCAAGGGGTTTATGACCACTTAAATTTCAAGTATTAACAGCGCTAATCAATCTATACTGGTTGTCGAGACAAGAAGACGTCGGCCACTTGATCTGAAGCATTCTGTCTGTCACCGAGTTAACGTTGTTTTAAGGCGTTTTCTTGACAAGGTTAACTATCGTTTGCAAGCCACTCAAAAGAAAAACACTTGTGTACGATTGAGCAGTGTTATTGGCTATAACTACTGTCACATTACAAACTGATGTACGGCAAACGGGATTGTTGCCATCCTTCACACGTACTGCCGATCAGATCTTGTTAAACGACTAACCTTTTGTAAGGTAAGCAATCTTAGCTATTGTTTATTATATTGCGTGTTAAACACTAAAATAAAACATATACTCTGTAGCTTGAACATCTTGTCTGAAATACGCGACATAGTTGACTTGGATATGTCAGAATGCCTCTGTGTAAAGCCAAACTTTTTCAATGCAGCTATTCTAATCATATTCCAAATGTTTGGAACAGTTTGTCACCTCTGGCTTAGTTTCCTCTTTCAAGACCGCCCTGTACAAGCGCTATAAATCTGGCATGCTACTATAAACCTCTTATTTGATATAAAGAGTTGTTTTACTTGGAAACTCAAATTGTCAATCAGCACATACAACATCACAACGCCACCAAAGTAATGCTATTAGTCAGTTTTTTTTTTCTTTTAGACATTCTCTTTTAAATTATGTATGTGTTTTAACTGTATCCTGTTATATCCACTCTTAATTTGGAGCCATGCTTTGTTATGCGAACCCGGTGCCTCTTGTTAGTTGTGTGGTAATAGCTGTCTATACAAATAGCAAAATCGGAATGAAATATAGCTAGTCTTTCTGAGAAGGCAGAATCGCTCATACACGTACAGTAACAAAACCATTGAGTTTTAAATTCAAAAACCGATACTCATACGGGCTGTTTCCTACGCCTTCCACGTTTGTGAAACTTGTAAATAGAAAATACGTTTGTAATTTAAAGTGGTAAATAAAAAACTGTTAAACTGCTAAATATGGTTTGCCAGGTTTGACACAAAACTAAGACGATTATTGCCCTTTAAATTTCAGATAACAAGAAAAAAAAAACAGAAAAGCTTATAGAATTGGACTCAGTGAACAGTTTTGTAAGTTTACTCTATAATTATATTTGTAATTGTTTATCATTACTATCACTATGAGTTATCACTATGTTGTTACTATTCTGTTTGTTAATTCATTATTATTACCACTTTTATTTTTGTTATTACTATTATTGTTATTATCGATGTTATCATTATTGTTATAATTAGCCGTTGACATCTGTTCTATAGGCTATTATCAACTGATTTTGAAAACGCTCTTGTTTGTTGACGCCTACACTATAACTAGGCATACTATGAAATGTTTTGAAAACACTCTAATTTTTTGACATGTTAAAATGTATTATGAACTGCTCTTGCTCGTTGAAATTTATTGAAATTTTACGATTGATTGATTAATTGATTGATCAACATTTTGAACTACTTTTGAAAATAGTCTACTTTCTTGTTTGAGCAAAGACAAAGTAGTTCCTTCCTGTTGCTTATCTTTCTTGTTGTCAGTTTCATTGATTGACAGGTCAGCTGGTACTTGATTGGTTGGTTGGTTGATTGATTGATTGACGGGTCAGCTGGTACTTGATTGGTTTCTGCTTCTATTGTCTTTTTAATATGCGTGGCGAAGCCTTATCTTTTTGCTAGGTGGCTTGTGAGCTAATGAGCATTGAAAAAGGAATGACTACCCATTATCAGACCTTTTTATATTCTAAACTACACTTTTTCCGTTTTTATTCGCCGATGTATAAATTATTCACTTTTTCACAACTTATAAACAGTATAAACGTTCAACAGCTATGTAAGTCTTACTCGTCAAGCAATTGATGAACTAGGTCTGTGAATATACATGTCATTATATTAACACTACTGGGATAATATCTAATAACTAACCTTAATTGTAAGAGCATTGACCGATAGTGCTCCGAAAACATATTGATATTATTTATCTATTTTATTATTATTATTATTATTATTAGTAGTAGTAGTAGTAGTAGTAGTAGTAGTAGTAGTAGTAGTAGTAGTAGTAGT
>JAOBAT010136076.1:0-11969 GCA_026413305.1 Hydrozoanthus tunicans | reverse complement strand
GTGCCGCCACCCACCACCTCCCCCGACAAAATTGGGTTCCTTAAAAATACCATTGTTTTGACTTCTTCCCTTAAACAAACAAACCTTGACACGAATCTTTACGAATTTCTTCAAGTTTGTCTTTTAGTGTGTCAAAGCTGGACGCCTGTATGACATATTTGTCATCGTTCATCGCTATCTGAGTTAACTCGCTTCGTCTGATGCCTTGCCCAATTCCGATTGCTATTGTTCTCACTCCTTTTTCCTGGTAAATAAATAGAAAGAAGCCAAGTAAGCTAAACAGGGGCTCACAAGATGGACACTTATGTACTGGGGTTCACAAGCCATTTTTTTCTAAAAAAATTAAGCACTTTTTGTCGTCCAATTTCTCACATTTGGAAAAATTAGCTACGGGACAGATAAAACAGCCAAGCGAAATCATTCTGCTGGACTTTATTGATGTCTTGTTTAATAGTAATAATAATAGTAATAATAGTAATAATAATAATAATAATAGTAATAATAATAACAATTACAATAATAATAATAGTAACAATAATAATAATAATAATGATAATAACAATAATAATAGTAATAATAATAATAATAATGATAATAATAATAATAATTATTATATCGACGTGCTCAATGGGCGCATCTAATGCGCTTACAAAAAGAAAAAGCAGTTGCATAATCTTTAGCTACAAAAAAAAATAAAAACAAATAAAAGGGAAGTCTTAAATGCAGTCTTAGATTATGAAATGGTCGACGCTGACTTAATATGCTCAGGTATAGGGTTCAAAAGTTTTAGTGAAGGGAAGAAGAACGCCCTCTCGCCATAGTAGATAGTGTTAGGACGGTGGGAGGTCTGTAACAAGGATTTTTCAAAAGAGCGAAGTGTGCGAGTAGGACGGAGTGAATCCGAGATGTAGGATGGAGCTTGGTTTTGGAAGGTCTTGTAAGTAAGGACTAGGATCTTAAATTCCAATCTTGCAGGTACAGGTAGCCAGTGGAGGTCACGGAGAATTGAAGTAACATAGTCAAACCGACTAGCTCCGACTAGTTATTAAAGAAAATAAGAGCTTGTCAAACAAAGTGAACTACTAACGATAAAAAGTAAAATTCTCCCAAACTTTTTCGGTGAAAAGTATAGGCTCTAGTAGGGAGAGTTTATCAGTACAACTCGCTCGGACTGAAAAGGTAAGACTCAGTCGATATATACCTGTAGCGGTCTCAGCACGATAGAGTAAGGCTTGCTGCCTCGGTTGGTCTTTCCGTCAGTGAACACCAAGAGAACATTGGGTTTGTCTGACCTGTCCCCTCCCCTCTGAGTAAAGAGTTGTTGAGCAGCCATCTCAAGGGCCCTGTCTGTACGCGTCCACTTGCTCGTGTACCTACAGTTGGGAAAGAAACATTTGTCACTTGCATGCGCAATAATTACTAATTCATCAATTATTAATGTTTATAAAAATGGCGTTCAGTTTTAGGGCATGAATCCCTTCAAGTAATCAATAGGACTCTGTCACCCATCGAGGGATCATTAAGCTTTCATGGCAAGAACCTTCTTTCCTACGAAACAGATCTACGTCGCTCTAACCAAGACCAGCTGGTAGTTTGGTCGTGTTGTTTAAGGACAATACAGCTCGGCCCGTCGCCTAGAAATCACCGTAGAGTCCCCGCGCCTAGAAATAACCATAGAATCCCACGGCCAAATTTCCGGCTGGCCCCGTGACTCAGTTGGTCAGAGCGAAGTAGATTTGCTTCGTAGGTTGCGGGTTCGAATCCCACAGAGGTTGGACAGTTTTTCTCTTTTTTCGTGTGGGTTTAAGGGTTTTTTTTGTTAATAATGTAGATCAGTGAGACATGGATTAGTGGTAAGGCCTCAATCGAATCTATACGTTGTTATCACATATTCTCCATAGAAGGACAACACTCGATGGTCTGAAATTGAGCTTTTCACGTTGTAGTTTTCAAGCCGACGACGAGTAGGTGACCAACACGGTGCATTCCAACGTGCAGTAATTGTATTCACTATTGTTCTCTGCCGCCATGTTGCTTGAGCCCCCTCTTAGAGCAAGGTCAGCGCCTTTGAGTTTGCTCATAATTTCGCCTGACGTTAAAGTTTTAGTAGAAAATAGGTAAAAATAGTATATGTGATTTAAAACTAAACGGTTTCGATCTTAACAGATCATCTTCAGAGTTAAAACTGAATTCCGATACTAGATCTTTCATCAAACCAATGGGTGGGAATAATCATTTCGTTGTTTTCTTGGTTTTCAAAGTGTCGGAATTCGCTTGCCTTTCTGCAAACAAAACGAAATAGAAAGCCGGGAATTTCTACGAAAATTAAATTCTTAGAATGGAGACAATTTTAAGTTTTTTATCATTTGGAAAACTCGGAAAATAGAATCACTCTTTAAACTTAAAGAGAGAAATTTCCATCCGTCACATGTTATCTATAAAGGAATTTGTAACTGTGGTGTGGAATACGTAGGCGAAACGGCAAGAAGTTAGAATACAAGAACACGAAGACAAATCAAAACAATCAGAGCCAGTCAGACATCTTAAAACAAATCCAACCCATTCTTTTACTTGGAAGCCTTTGAGAACTGTTTATTCGTTCTTCAAAAGACGCATTTTTGAGGCACTTTTCATCGTAGTCACCAATCTGGAACTTAACAAACAAGTTCAATCTTTTGAACTAATTATTTTCCCTAAGGAATTCGGAATGACTTAATTTATGCTAAGTTTGCATATTTTAACAAAGCCGCGGCAGTATTCATTCAGTTTTAACTCTGAAGATAATCTGTTAAGATCGAAAACGTTTAATTTTAGATATCACATATACTATTTTTACCTATTTTTTACAAAAGCCTTTGAGTTTCTTGCATGCGTTTGACACGTGCACTGGGAATCGAACCTAGGCCTCCCGCAGGACAGACTGGCGCCTTACCAACGCTGGGCTAACCAAGTGGCGTCCCGGCCTCTTTTACCATTGAAGCTCATTACTAATTCACTGAAGTATTGTCCAGTTTTTTTCTTATTATTTGAGTCGCGACTGTCTATCCAAAATACTGGTTTCAAAATCTTTTTATTCGCCTACACGGAGGCGTTTAATGGACGCTACTCTATATACAGTCCCGTAAAAACCAAAACGAAGCGTCTGTATAGACAGAAGAACTGTAAAAAAATGTCAAGTGTGTGCCACCATAGTTAATACACGGACTGGTTAGGAAAGCCGGCAAACCTCAAAAGGGAAAAACAAAGAATGTACAAAGATGCTTTGTTTTAGGTTGAACGAACCGTGACCTTACACATTCTTTGTTTTAGGTGTTATAGAGAGTATTTTGACTGGCTACTTGTTGATTTGCAATTCAAAAGCTTTTGTTTTTCTGCCCGTTTTGTGCAGGGTCAAGACCAGAAAACAAGAGAAAATGGCGAATAAAGACATAGAACAATAATTTCCTAACCAATCCGTATATATTAACTATGGTACCACTATAGACAATGCTCGAAAAGTATAAAAACATTCCTGAGTATGATTCTAACGAATTACCTGTATTTTGCGTAGTTTTAGCATGATTATAGGCCTTTAGACAAAATAACAGAAAGATTTGATAAGGGGAGGAATGAGGGGACACCATAGCAACGAAAGAAGAAACAAAATTGGGGAAGGGGAACATTGATGTGTGCTTTAAAACCATTGTCTTCATTGCTTAGCTGGCATAAGTATTATTGTGATTTTAAATCACTTCTACAGTTAAACCGGATTGACGGCGGGGCAAGGAAGGGTTAACACAGGGGGGTGATGGGGGTGATGGGGTTAAACAATATGTTATAAACCAATAATATGACAAATTTCGTAAAATAATTAGAATTGCTGGTTGTAGATTTTTTAAAATTATTAGTTGTGGAGAATTATACTTCTCGCCTTCTATAGATTTGTCAGTTCCTCTACTCTCATAACAAAAAGCAAAACGTATTGTTCAAGTTAATATGCATTGAGAGTTTAGATGATAATCAGTTCTCCGGGGTTAGAGGGCTTCTTATTTCATGTGGTTATTTAACAATTATTCCAAGAGTGCGCGATGGATATGAGATGGTAAATAGCCGACGAGGCTATAAATCATCCCATATCCAACAAGCGCGAATGGAATAATTGTTTTATTAAATTTAATAAGTTTTCTAAACTCTTCCATACTTAAAAATAACAGCTAAATTTTATTCAGAACCTATTTTTTGGCTTTGCAAACACTACAGTCAGTTTCCATATTTGGTGAACTCCGAATATGAGCTGATAACCGAGACTGAATGAACCAATCAGAACCCGCGAATCGCAATACTCGAGATTGAAAATTTAATAAAAAGTTATTTACCTGAAGGAATCAATCTTGTTCTTCAAGCTGACAAGCGAGTGAAAACTAATGTTACTCATAGGAAACTGTAGTCTTGGATATGTATCATAAACGATGGCTCCAAAATGCGTTCCGGTAGAGGTGACTTGAAAATGTCCAACCAACTCCTTTAGAAAAGCTTTCGCTTTGTCGAAGTTTTTTTTCCCCACGCTTCCAGAACTGTCAAGTATTATACCGATGTCGATAGAATTTGTACAGGCTGAAAAGATCAATAATAGACTAACGTTTTTATGACAGAACTAAAACTAAGACACAGTTCAAAGTCAAATCCTTTCTCGAACCTATGTGGCTCATTGCTCATTGGGCAGGCGTTTGTCTCCGATTTCTGTAACGTTTAAAAGCGAACAAGAATCTTTAACCACCCTGGAAATGATACTAATCTATCGCAGGTTAGCCCCCAGCAGAACTGGTACTAATTTATACAGCTGAGTTGACTGGACTGGAACAAAGTAAGGTAAAAAGGACACAACACAGTGGTCTGACCGGGGCTCCAACTTGCGACCCTAGGATTACGAGTCGAACACGCTAATCGCTCGGCCATTGCGCCAGTGCAAATCCAATATAACAGGCCCCGAAATAACGAAGTCCCCGTTAAAAGGAAGTATTTTTTGGGCCCGGCAAAATTACAATAATTTGTATCGGCAAAAACCCCGATAAAACGAAACTTATTAAAACGAAAACGTCGCATAACGAATTTTGGGCTTCAGGGGTCACTTTTACCCCGATATAACGAAGTTCACAAACAAGAACAAGTGTAATTTGATTCGCTGCATCGGAAATTTCCAGTCTTGACACTTTCTTGATTTTACTGTTTTAAAAAAGAGTTGTGTTTTTATCACGTAACAAATCAAGTAAGGATGGTACAACAAATACGTGCAATCATCATGTTTGTCAGTTTTCCGTGTTTTTTCAACAACTTCGTTGTATCGGGTTTTCGTTTATTACGAACCCCCGTTATAGCGAAATGAATTGTCCGCTCCCCTAGTACCTCGTTACATCGGGTTTGCACTATAACAGGTTATGAGAGAAAGTTTTATTTCTCACTCTGTATCTGAAAAGGGAAAGTAAGTGATCATTATCTCAGATTTATAAGAGCTTGAAATAATCACTAAAATCTGTCATTAAAAACTGGAGCAAATCAGAGTGCATCTACCATTTTTTTGGTGCTAGATCTTTCATTCATAGCATCTCTCCTTGTAACAAATGACACTCCCATACTACTATTCCCTTAGCTCTAAGGATTGCAAAACCTTTATTGAAATTCCTGGACAGCTCAACAGTTTCAACAAAGTATAGAATTTTTGAATTTTCACTTCACTCACGAATTGGACATGGTTTTTCCTCGCATGCTCTAGTTTCTATGGGGGGCCCAAAAGAGCTACAATCCTTCCCGTTGCCTCTGGGGGGTGGGTTAGTACAGGTACGTTCACGAAGCTGTTGACCTCCTCCGCAGGTCTGGGAGCACTTGGTCCAGGCTGACCAATGGGTGTAGGCACCGTCTGTATCGCCAGCATTGGCTGCAAGCAAAACATAAAGCAGTATTTATACGATCATCAATACTTATATTACTGGACGGGCGATCAGTGTTCGTAATTCAGGATAAAAAGTTTAAAATCTGATCTGGATAAAAATTGTTAAAATACTTATAAAATAAGAAAAACGATATATTAAATCCTAAAAGTATTTTAAAAACTCTCAAATTTTCAGCAACCACTGTTTGCCTTCGTCAGGAAGGAAAAATTATCATATAGCTGTGACGCTGAGATTAAAAGTCATTCAGCTCTCACCCCAAAGGGATTTTAGAGGTGGGAGATATTGTCGTGGAAATTCCTTGCGCTCATTCACCGTGTTCGTATCTAATGTTGAGTGCAGTGACTCGAGGAAAATGCGTTTATTGTAGTTGGTCACGTTCCTTTCTTATATACTGGCATATTTAGGGTGAACATCGTGTCCGACACGTTCTACTTATATCTATACTGATGCTAAAACTAATACTAATGTCACGTTGCAAAACGTATTGTTCTTTAAATCTTTTGTCGGAGCATGTGATGACCTTTTGTAGTAAGTTATGATAAAGGAAAACGTGACTTGTAAATTAGCGGCTTTTTCGACTCTGCTCTCGTGGAGTAAGGAACGTCCCGCTTAGCTGAGGCTAAAGTTGATGTTGGCTTTTTGATCAACAGAAACTGCGGCCGAAATCAAAGCAGGGCTAATTGGTTTTCCCCCTACTTTAAAAAACCTTTACTTAGAAATAAAGAAAATCAAAAGCACGTTGCGACACTAATACTAAAACTTAAGCTAATGATAATACTAAAACCAACACTGATACTAATACTTTTAGTAATAAATATGTTATTATTAAAACTTATACTGATTCCGTGCAAGTAGTAGTATTTGGGTCGACGCAGACTTCCCGCTCATATCTCTTTCTTGTTTTTTTTCCTCTTATTTCTGTCTTTGTACAACTTTTGCTTATTTTGTCTTCTCGTTTAAACAGTTTTGGCCTCTTTAGTAAAAAGTTTTGTATTTCTGTCCAATTATACGTATAATCATTCTGTCTGTGCATGTGGGATGGCAATATGTTCCGTATATTTTGGGACGTTGTCTCTTCAGTTTGTGCATTGTACTATTCAATCCTGGAAGCCTCTCACTAATTGTACTCTAGGCTCAGCCCCTTGCCTGAACTCTGATCCTCCGTAAGATGATCGAGAGTAACCAAACTTCCTTGATGAGCTAGAACAACGTTTAGAACATCTAAAAGCGAGACTAAAACAGTGCACAAAATCTTTGATGTCGTTATGAGAAAGGAAGGGTGAAAGCAACAGTCCTTAACAAAGAGGAAAGACAAGGCTTAAAACAAGTGAAGGACATGACAAAGAGAGAAAACACAGTAGGTTTTCCTCCTGACAAGACAGGGAAGTTTTCCATTGACACCACAGAGAACTATAAAAACTGCATGGAAGAACACGTCATCAGAGATACCAGTTATGAAAATAACAGTGAAAATAATAATGCTAATACTATATATAACACTAATATTTGTATCAATGTTCATAGTATTAATAAAACTCATTTTGCTACTGATATAACACGTATATTCATAATAGTAGCAAAAATGCTTGGCCTTAAGTGGCGTATGTGTAAATAGAACATATCGATTAGAGTGAGGCCTTGCTAAGGGAAATGGGGAACAGCTTAAGTTTCGCCGTTCCTTCTAAATCAAGGAGGGGTGAATTATCAACTTACGATCGCATGAATCCTGAATAACTTGTTCAATCTTGTCTTTCAGTTGGTCGAAGTCCGCCGCGTGAACCACCATCTTTTCATCTTTCATCGCTATTTCTTTAAGCTCCGCTACATCGATTTTGGGACCGATTCCTACTGCTACTACACGAACTCCTTTCGCCTAAACAGAGACAGTACAACGGTTAGTTAATATTGTTATAGAAAGAAAGCACCCCATCAGCCTTAACTCTTACAAACACAAAAACAATCAAACAGGACACCAAATATAGCAAAAAGTAAACCTCAAGTAAAAACTGAATGTTTAGTTCGTAAACCAGTCCTAGTCTTAAAATAGCAAATTGAAAACCAATTTTCCTAACAACCGTATTCAGCGCCATGATGGCACAAAAAACATTTTAATTCAACAAGGTTTTGTTATCTTGTATAACTTCATCTTCTAAACCAGTCCTAATCTTAAAATAGCAAACTGAAAGCCAATTTTCCTAACAACCATATTCAGCGCCATGATGGCACAAAAAACATTTTAATTCAACAAGGTTTTGTTATCTTGTATAGCGTCATCTTCTGACGACGCATGCGCAGTTTGTGCTAGGAATTGTTACCTTGTGCAGCATCATGTTCCGACGACACAAGAGCAGTTTGTGCTAGGAATTGTTATCTTGTATATCATCATTCTTATGCTAAGATTTGTTACCTTGTATAGCGCCACCTTTTGACGACGGAGTTGTGTTGCGCGCGTCAAACAAGCGAATGCAACAATCGTATCATATAAAGGTGGCAAAATACGAGATACGAAAAACTCGTGAATTGGTCTTAGCACTTCTTGTACTTCTCTTCACCGTTTTTTCCTTCACCAGCTGGTAAAAAGCCCCTCCGCTCTCTTTTCTCCTACGAATCAAATGCCTTGTTGGTACCGTCTTCGTTCATCGTTAGCGAATAACCCCAGCAAAATAAATATTGCAGAGGCGCGCTTTGTTGTGGCTTGGATACACAAAAAGGGAATCAGCCAATCAACGCGCTGTATTTTTTCAACTTGCAAACAAATGTTTTTGCTGCGCGCCAAGTTGATCATTCGAGGAGAAATACACGAAATACCAACGAAAAACATGCAACAAAACAATGTTGCGTGACAAGTTGAGGTTATTTGTATCTCGTATTTCGCCGTCATAAGGGTTCACAAATACAAACTTTTGAGATCATTGGAATTCAAACAAGAAATCTCAATAAATTTATCTAAAAGTTTAAGTGACTGCAGATATCATTTTTCATTTTTTCAAAACTTTGATATTGTAAATCGCAGGAAAATGTCTCTGCTTGCAGTGTTTTCTGGTTTCAATCAAAAGACATGTTTTGTATGCTAAGTCTTTTAACTTAATAGGAAAAACATTCATTTTTAATCCAACTTCTATATTGACTTCCTATATAGTCTTAATCAAGAGCTAGTACTGACAGATACCTTCAAGGGTTTAAGGACTTCCTCATAAGTCTTGCTGCTCGTACTTGTTTTGCCGTCTGTTAGCACAATCAAGACGTTTCGTACGGTGGATCGGTCGCCTGTTGCACTTGTAAACAGCCTAGCATTTGCAACCTCTAAAGCCCTGTCGGTGTACGTCCAGCCACCAGTGAAAGGAATGGAGAGAATACGGTCCTTCAACGCTTTCTCTGTGTGGTACTTGGTGTCCCCGATTGTGTTGTACACTGCGGGATGTGTGCTGTAGGCAATGACTCCTACGTGAGTCCCGGAAGACGAAACCTGGAATAAGAAAAGCAAAAGCATATGTTGGTAAAACTGATAGAAATTTGTTCATCCGCACAAAAGAACATGCGTTAGATAAAGATAGTGCAGTTTACCAAAACCTACGCAGCTGTGAACATTTAGAATTCATTAGATCTATTTCAAATGTTCCTGCTATTTATAATGACAACAACCATTGTAAAACTTCGAACAAAGAGGACGAAAGAACATACTTCCCTAATTTAGTTAGAAACAACGCCATTGTTCTAGACCAGGACAATAATTGGAATGTTCTTCCCTATAAAGAAGCTTTTCATATTAAGCGCCAGAAGCCCTCTTTAAATCTCGGGCTGAAGGCTAGCCGCGAACTCGCTTTGTTTAATTAACTCTAGTTTTTCTTTTTGTTCATTTTTGTATCACTCTGCATATATTACTGTAACCACTGTATATATTCCACCAACTCTGTAATTCTTATTACTAGTCTGATGATGGCATGAAAGTTTCCGAAATGTAACTACTAACTTTTAAAGATCTTGTTACCATTTGTCTGAATACAGATGCACATACTCGGCCTTTCGTTCATACTTTATTTGAAAAGCACTTTCATTATGAAAATGAAAGTGAAATAAAGGGCGACCATTTTCAAACATTGCTAATGGTGTTACAGAAAATGGCGCTTCTAATTTAAACTACATTCAAAACTTTATAGACCGATGTCTTAAAAGAAATTATGCCTCGCGGAAATTGATGTTTCAGGTGCGACTGAGCAAATGACAGGAAAAAACGAGATTTTGCGCAAATTTTTAGCAATTGCCGTTTCTTCTCCCTGATAATCATCTGTCTGAGTAATATTACTAAAGAAAAAAAGTTTGCGCCTCAGACTCAGTTAACATTTGGTTGTTGCATAAAGTCTTCGATTTCGTCTCGGAGATTATTCACGAGACAAATTTGCAAATTTTAAGCAATTGCCGTTTCTTCTCCCTGATAATCATCGTCTGAGTAATATTACTAAAGAAAAATGGTTTGCGTCTCAGGCTCAGTTAACATTTGGTTGTTGCATAAAGTCTTCGATTTCGTCTCGGAGATTATTCACGAGACATTTTTTAAACCTAAACTAAGACAAGGACGAGATCACAATCTCAGCCCTTCGCGAGGAGACTGGGCGCTTGAGCAAAAGTAGTTCGGTACCTTGAAGTGTTCCACAACAGAAGCGAGGAAATGTTTCGCTTTCACGAACTTGCTTCCGGTGATACTTCCAGAACGGTCGATTATAAGGCCAACGTCCATCGCTTTGACACATGCTGAAAAAAGGGTCGCTCTAGTTAGGCTGGTAAATAGAACTGATCTTAATTATTAATGATAATTAGTGAAAACTAAAAGGACAATCGCTTCGGGCGTAACAACACAGGGAACTGTAATAAAGTCACAAATGAACTTTTATAAGAGCTTTGAGCTAATTGAACATTCCGGGAAAAATGGCGCCTGTTCATTTTACCAGAATGCTTAGCGCACCTTACACAGTGAAACGAGGCTCAGAGAAAGCCAAAGTTGGTGAAACTCTCCCTTGCACTATGACTATGGCAACACTTTGAACAACGAATTTGAAGTTTAAAGATTCTCTCTCTATGCGTTTCTATTGGCTACTTTTAGACGTTTATGTGCCACTACGGAAATTGATGATAAAAGAGCAGCTCGCCATCATTTTCGAGATCATGGATCGGAGTCTTTCTTGAGTGAATTCGAACAACTTTAATTTTTGAGATATAAAAAAAACTATTGGTTCAAGATTGGTGTTTTGGTAGCCGAGGTTCGAACATTCATTATTCTTTTTTCTGATGGCTTAATAAAAAGTATTTCAAATAAACTCACGCGATGGGCATTTCTGTGTGTTGCAGAGTTGCGATTCTTGTGCTGGCCCTAAATGTGAACAGTCCTTTCCATTTCCCGAGGGGGGAGGGTTAGTGCATTGTCGCTCGCGATCCTGAGTACCACCCCCACAGGATTTAGAACACTGAGTCCATGATGACCACTCAGTGTATCCCCCGTTAATATCTGCAGGCTTGGCTGCATGGATTGAGAGAGCAATACTGTTTAGCAGAGCGCACGCGCGAGTGTGTATTGTTTGTGCATTATAGACTACAAAAGTCAACTTCAGCGTATAATGGGCTTACTCCAGACATCTACCAAAGTTTTAGCACTTAATTTGTTTCATACTTTATTGGGTTACTATTTTTAGTGCCCCCTTAATGTACAATACTACAAAAAAGGATAAAGAAATGAGTTATATATCAGTTTGAACGCCAAAACGTTGACCCAAAACTTTAGTAAGTTTGCGTTGTTGATTAAAAAAAAAAATCCTCAAAAAATTAACAGCTAAAAGCCTTTGGAATACAAGAATATCTTCATAATAATACATTTTTTTAATGTTTCTACTTCCTCGATAAAACTTGTGCCTTCGGGGTTGTGGTATCATTGTTTAGGCCACCCCACCCAAAACCAACTTTGCTCCGTCAGCTCTGCACCCTAAAATTGCAAAATAAACGTCCCGAGACGCTTGATCCATCCCCCGGGGGTTCGTTGGGGGGGGGGGGGGG
>JAOBAT010136075.1:11989-34828 GCA_026413305.1 Hydrozoanthus tunicans | reverse complement strand
CATTTTAGTTTGATCATTTTCAACAGTTTGAGTTTCCAAACATTTTAGTTTGATCATTTTCAACAGTTTGAATTTCCTGAGCAGTGCCATTTTAAAATGTGACATGTTTTGATTCCAGTGCCAGTCTCCACTCTTGTTGAATACCATTGTAATGACGGAGGTGGGGTCTGGTACTCAAATAACCAAAACACAATCAAGTCTGAGCTGCTGATAAGGACACCAACTTAATAAAAGTTTTATATTCCTGAGCTCGAGAACAACAAATGAATGTTATTCAGTTGAGGATTTCTTTAAGAAGGAAAAAATTTGAAAATGACTTACCAATTCCTGGGAACTCTTCCAGTACTTTGTGCCGGTGCTTCTTACAGAACAACAAGTAAGCGGACAAGGCCTTCTTCTTCTGTAAACACAACACATCGATATTTAGACACAAATTGATGGTAAAAGTTACAGCAGGGGTTACAACTATTCTACATATGTGACAAAACATTCAAACCAAAGTACTCGATGCCCATCATTTATTACCAGCAAGATTTACAGTCTATATTATGCTTATGGCCAAAATTAATGGTCTGAAACTAGTAAGCCACTAATTAGTTGTAACCCATGAATTTGCAATACTGGATCCACATCACACCATAGGTTGTTTCTTCTAAAAGGCACTTAAGTTCATTTATCTTCTCTCAACTTTGTTAGAGACTGTGTACTACAGGGGCGGTGGACTGAATTTTAGAATTGGGGGGGTGGTGGGCAGACTGAGTACGGTGATTGCACCCGTTGTACACCCAGCTCTGCGACCCCTGGTACTAGTGGGCTTAACTGCATGCAGGGAGAGTCTAAGACTTATAATTGTTTACCCGCTACCTGGTTAGCCAAGTTGGTAAGGCAACAGTCCATTGTGCGGGAGGCCTGGGTTCGATTCCCCGTGCTGGATCTTCACTCAGGGTCTTAAAATAACTGAGGAGAAGGTGCTGCCTTTGCTCTAACATCTGCAAACGGTTAGACCTTCGGGTCTTCTTAGATGAGGACGTTAAACCGTAGGTCCTGGGTGGCAGACTTCGAAGAAACCTTAAGTCCTATTGCCTGTTCTCCCGTGACTCATTGAGTCAAAAATGTTATAAACCCCTTTTAATATGATGACAACCCTGGCTAAGCTAGAAAGGTAGTTGAAATAATTTAAGGATTTATTTTAAAACAACAAACATAACTAATATATATTCCATATTTCTTGTTCAGAGACAACTTTAACCACAAAATAATAAATATCTAAATTGCTGATAATAAATGTTTTGTGACCCAACTTTTCCCATGGGGAAAAACTTGAACATTATTTTATGTTCATGGTAGCATGCTTGAGTGTTTTTTTATCTGAAGATGACCTTGAGATTGAAAATGTTTGTTTTAAACTTTTAGACTTGGAAACTTTAAACATTTTAGCTTTTTCTTATATAAAAAAGTCTAAACGGTTGTTGTAGTTCTTAGGGGTTGTGTGTGAGTGTTTTATTCCCCCTGGACAGGACATTTATTTTATTTGTCACAGATTAGTCCCCCACACAAAGTTTACTTTTTGTTTTAGGTAAAAGGATGATACCAGCAGGACTACATTTCTAGGTGCACTGCAAAAACTTTAGGTTCACAGCTAAAAATTTTAGGGGCACAGCTTAGAATTATTCTGAGAACAAAAAATTGAACAAACTTCAGACACATAGAGGAAGTTAACCAGTGTCAGTAAGTGTTTTTATTTTGTTTTAACAATCCTGTGTTTGTTTCTTACAAAGCAAAAAACACTTATTCACCAAATAACAAAGTTCTACTAACTACATTGATGCTGAAGCCCCTTCAGTTTTTTTGCTCTCAGAATTTTATGCTGTGCTCGTAATAACTAATATTGTATCTTTAGTTTTAAACTGCGATGCATTCAAGATAACAGAAAAGCGTAACACTTTTTTAAGTTATGTAAAGAAGGAGTAGCTGCAGATGATAGTCACACTAAATAAATTGGGTTGTTGATGCAATAGTTGGATCGATCAATCAAAACATCAAGTCACATGTGCAACCAATTGGTCAAAAACTTTGACCCCTTCAGCTGAAGCTGGCACTCAGCTAAGTCAACTGGAACATTAGTCAGGTAGTGCGTTATGTTTACTTTAAGGACACAACACAGTGGTCTGACTGGGACTCCAAAGTTGGAACACATTAATTATTCAGTTAATATTATTTATAAAAATTATTGAAATTACACATTCGTCAAATAGTCATTTGGTTAATAACATTATAACTAGACAGTATGCATGAACTGTACTTACTGGAGATGGAGGAGTCTTGCTAGAAGATGGGAGATTTTTGCTAGAAGAAGGAGGAGTTTTGCTAGAAGATGGGGAAGTTTTGCTTGATGTCCCTTCTTTGCTTTTCGTTTTTATTTCTCCTGCTGCACTCTTCACAACCACATTTTCTCCTGCAGAGTTCTTCACAGTCTTTTTTTTCTTCTGCTCAGCTGGGTCGTTTTCTAACTGACTTTCTGTTTGACTTTGGAGCAAAGCTTTATCTTTCTTGATAACAAGTTTAACAGATTTTTTCTCTTCTTCTGTCTTGTTAGCTTTTTGCTGCTTTTGACCAGATTCACCAGACTTCTTCTTTTTCTTATCAACCTTTTTTTGCTTGTGATTTACAGAAGGAACTAGTTCTGTTTCACTAGGTTGTAAGTTGTCTATAGGATTTTCTATGCCAATATTGCATTTGGACAGACCCTTAAACTTAATAGACAACTTTGTTTTATTCTCTGTTTTATTGCCATCTGAAGAGCAATCATCACTCTTTGAATGAAGCTCAGAGGCTTTCATCTTTTTTACTTTAGAATGAGCAAGCTTCTTCGATTCTCCAGAAGAAATGTCCGATAAAGTCTTTGACTTCTGTTTTTTTGTTTCAGACTTGTTTAAGCTTTCATCTTTGTGTAGGTGTAGCTTGAGTATGATGTGTTCACCTGCTTCTTCTCTCACCTCTGCTGTAGCTGTTTCATTATTTTTCTTTGTTTTAGAGTGTTTATGGTGTTTATGATGATGATGGTGGTGGTGGTGATGATGATGATGTGGTGAAAGTTCTAACTCACTACTTGGTTTTACAGGTCTTGGGTTTGCCTCTTTAACATCATGAAAATTCTTTTTCATTTTTTTCTTAGTCACAAGAGCAGCTGAGTCTGCTGAATCTTTTTTGTTTCCTACATTTAAAATGGAATTTTGGCTATCAGCACTAGGTTTTGAAGAAATCAAAACCCTTTTGCTTGAAACCAAGGGTGAGGGATTCTCATTTTTCACTCTTTTTTTCTTCTCTGAAGATTTGTGTGATTTCTGTTTTGGCTTAGCGACAGATTTAGGTTTTTCTGATTCATCATTACCTAACATGTGTGCCGATACAGGAGCAGCATCTGCTAATCTAACAACTGTCTTGTCTTTCTTATACACTTGATCCGCTTCTACTGATGTGATTCTTTGTGAGGGTAAAACAGCATCAAAACTAACAGGACTAACAGCAGATTCTGTATCCTTTTTTTTTCTCCTTTTCTCTGATCTTTTGTGCAATGTTCTTTGTTCAACATTTGGCTTAAGACTGTGGGACTTTGGAGTAGCCTGGTTATTTGTCACACTCATTACCATATCAAAAATTGAAGGCGATGGAGCTTGCAACAATGATTTAGCATGTTTGGCTTTAGTTTCCAATTGTTTGTTTTGAGGAGTGGGATTTTGGTTTCTAACTTTAGAACCTTGTTTTGGTGTTTGCTTTTTCTGTGATGGTACAGTAGGTTTATGAGAAAGTAATGTTTTGACTGTTCTTTCAACAGGCAACTTCATCTTTTGTTCATCTTCTTGTAGTGGCATTTCATTTGGTAATTCAAGAAGTGGTTGTTGAACTTGTTTGCCACTTGGACTGAATTCCATCTGCTCCCCAACTGACTCTTTTTTCTTTGCCTTTATTGAATCTTTGCTTAAATCTTCAAGCAGAGAAAACTTTCGCTTAGGAACTGGGGTCCTCTTTGATGTCCTCACTTTAGGTGATAAACAATTGGTCTCTCCTCCACTACTTGTTTTGGTGTTAGGTTCTGAGGTACTTGTGTCTCCTTGGATTATATCTTTATCAAAGTTCTTTGGGTCCCTTTTTGAAGAGCTCATCCTAGCCTCCCTGATATATGTACCACTTGAAGGATCACTTCCAGCACCAAGTTCCTCAAGGTACTTTTGATAACTTTTCCTGGTCTCTCGTTTATGACCAGCTTCATGCTCAGCACTTACTTTTTCTTTACCAGTCACAGTTGACAACTTACCACTTTGTGGCTCAGACGGTTGTTTGGGTGTTAAACACGCACTTGACATTGCATCTCTACAGAGTTCTGGGGAGCTTGACACGTTTGTGATATCTTCGTAATCTCTAACTTTAGCCTTTGGGGTTCTTCCTGACCTTCTAATAGCACTCTTTTCCACAACAGTTTCTGATCCGCTTCCTGTTACGTTTATTCGGCTGGAAGCAGTTGAACCATTGTTATCGAGCTTTGCTTGTTTGGAGACAAAGTCCTTCTCCAGCTGATGTCGATCATTAAAACTTGCTGATTCTGTGTCTCTTTTCCGTTTGTTTCCTCGTCTCTGTGACATTTCTAAACGAACAGCACGAGCGGTAATTGTAAAAACTGTCTAGCTTGAAAGTATCTTTGATTAATCAAATTCCGCCATTTTGGATGCTTCAAATGTGGCCGCGAAGGGACTGAGTACGGGTCCCAGTTCCCCAAGTCGAAATTGGGTCGGAGACAAAAATAATATAAATAACAACGAAAAGGCGGGATCAAAGCCAGAATCCGTGTTCTTGACCTTAAGATCTTCATTTAAAAGCACAGAAAACACCACTAGGAAAAGTATGAGCGTTCAGGACATCCAAGGTGAAAACTTTTTTGTTTCATGAGCTGAGCAACCGTGTGAACATCCAACAAAATGTCTGACGTCTTGCATACACGTGAACGAGTCGTTTCAGGAGTTCACTGCAAATTAATGAACCTTTAGTGTATGAATGGTCAATTTAGATAAAACGTAGGTACTGAGTTAAATACGATAGGAAATGGGATGACGATAGGTTAACGGACATTTGAATAATATAAACATAAATCTGTGTTTAAAGTCATTGTTAACTTGTCACAGGGCTTATTGGGAGACTCACCAACCAGAAAACCGAGGGAAAGACAGTTGGATGTAAGAAATGCGGCCAAGGTTAGAAGTTGAATAATGAACAAGCATGATACTAGCAAGAAAGAAACTGGGTTTCCAAAATTGCTTGTAATGGACTCGTTATTATTCAACTCACAATTACAATGTTCAATCACACACTATATGTTGATAAATCGTGCATAAGAGAGAAAATGATTTTTTAAAACATTTATGATATTTTGAGTGGTGAAGCTTGATGCTGTTTCCCCAATGGTCTAGATAAGGGGGTGGGGTGGGAAGGGGGTTAAAGCAAGTGCATGCAAGTCGGCTGTGTTACTGATTTGATCTACTGTACAATTACCTGGCATTTTAGCTCCAAGTGTTCACAAAATTATATCATATCTTTATTTATTGGTCTTTGATATATTGACCAGGTTCTTGGTAAAGATAACCAACAATATTGGGTTTGATTAAGTAGTACACTTGACCCTTTCAGCCCCAAATATGTCAAATGTCAGATTGCTAATTCTCCCAACTAAAGCCAATACTTTTCTTGTTACCAGTTAAGGAGAATTTCGCTCTTCATCTATTTGGTAGTTTTCTTTGTTTGAACAACTTCCATTTTCTCATTATAAAATGGCTTGTTTTGTGTGAGTTACTGTATTTATTCAAATTAGTGCCAAACCTCAAATTAGTGTCCACCTCAATTTAGCATCCTCCCACAAAGTGAAAAAAGTTAGTAAGTGGCCAGCCTTGAATTAGCACCCCCCTCCCTATCCCACAAAAAACTTACATTAATAAAAAGCAAGAGGTAGAAATTCGACACTCATAATAAAGTCCTAATTAGTTCCTCAGTAGCTTATAAATATCTAAGGGGGGCAGCCTATAAGAGTGCTGGGATCTTTCTCAGTCTTTCAACTACATTCTCCATGAAACTGAAATTAATAATCATCCTGAGTAAAGACCCCTTTTCAATGCTATGTTCATGCAAAATAAATGTGTTTGTGAAAAGTTTATTAGTGCCCAACCTCAAATTAGCGCCCACGTCAAATAAGTGCCCACACAAAATGGCAAGAAATTTAATTAGTGCCCAGGGCACTAATTTGAATAAATATGGTGTGTAAGGAGAAGTAAGATGTTGATAAACCAGCTAAATAGAAAAGCATTTTTTGTTATCTCTCTCATTAAGAGTCTGAATGTCTGTTTTTATGTACAGCTGGTCACCTCACCTTCCAATGTTATAATTTCCTGCGTGTGGATCCTAAAAAGGATGTTGTGGTTGATGTGAGCAGTACATCAAGTGAAAGTGATGGTGATGATGGTGTCAGTGTGAGCTCAACATCCTCACCATCCTCCTCAGGAAGAGAGGGTAAGTTAACCACTGGCCTTTCAAAGGTTCTTTTAGGAAAGAACATCTAAGAATTAACAAAATTAAGAGTCTGGCTGAAACCAGTGATCAATAAGCACTGGCCTAATGAGCCACCCTGCTTAAAAGAAAGGGTTTAGTATTTACTTTTGTAATGAGAGTGTTAGTCTACAATATTTAATATATCATTGGCTCCCCAATACAGTGGACCATCCCCCTCCCATCTCATATATATGAGTATATTCCCCAATTGGGACTTGTTATATATAATCTTTTAATCAAGAAGTTTAAAGCTTAAAACAATTTTAATATTTGCAAGTTACTCAGTTACTGTTATTTTTTGTTGTATTAAAACAGATTATGAAGAAATACAGAGGTCCAAGAAAAAGAAACAAAGAAAGAAGAACACTCAATCAAGAACCAGGTATTTTTAGTAGCATTATATAGATTCTACTGCATAGGTCAAAACAGTGTTTATAAATTTTTTTAAAGTTTTTTAGAATTTGAACATGATGGCCATCTTTTTAATCAAGTACAAATTTTAGTTGTAGTTGAAGGGTGAACTATCTCCCATACAAAATAAGTAAGCATGGTTATATTGAATTTTGTCAACTTAGGATTTTTTCTGTTTTTGATTTTAAGCTGGTTGAAGCAAAACACTTGGTTGTTAAAAAATTGGTATTTAGCTGCAGTTTGGATAAATTTCTCAGACTGCAAGTGGTTTTATTGTCGTAAAAGACTCTTATAACTAAAAGTACAGCCTTTTACCCTTAATAGTGTCTAAGTGAAAGGGGTCTGAGTGCTAATTTGTTACCAGCAGTGCTGTTTATTCTCAATAACACAAAATGTATCAACAACTCTTTTTCATCCATGCACTGTTTTTTTAGCAATCTGTTTAAATAACCCTTGTTACTTCTGAACCAGAAATACAATAACAACAACAACAACAATAAGCTTTATTGACATGACTTTTCAGTATTGTCAAAGCAATTCTAAAATTACAGCAAAATCATAAATGACATGTATTAGACTAGATCTTTTTCTGATGCAAGAACGGATAAACAAAGCAATGTCTTGGTAACATTCTGTAAAACCTGGATTTAAAATAATGAGAGTTTGAATTTCTTTAGAAAGGGATGACAGGTTAATTTGCATTTTGTGATTTAGTGTTTCAAATAAGTCTTCTCGTTGATCTTTGTATGCAGGGCAGTCGCATCTTTGGTGGGGTTCATCTTCAACATGTTCAGCTCCATTTCCGAAACATATTGGGCAAAATCGATGTTCACGGGATAAATTTGGATTTTGATATATTAGTTAAAGTCTTTTTTAGTTTTTCATTTTTAATAGCGTTTAAGTATTGTTCAGGCTCATAATCATTTTTTATTTTAGAGTACAATTGAAGTTTACGTGAGTTAGATAAACTTTTTCTCCATAGCTCAATAAAATACGTTTTCATTTTCTTTCTAAAAATCTCCATAAATTTCAAAATTCATTAAGTTATTTTTGTTGAAATTGTACATGTTTTGGATAGAGTCAACATAAGAATGAATACTCTTGTTCCCTTTTAGCCAAAGTTTTTCTGACAGTATGAAGGCTTGCTTAACAATTGTATTTTCGTTTACGGTATAAATAACATGACCTTTTGTATTTAGTCTTGTAGTAATAGATGTCTTGATAAATTGAATAGAGTATTAGAAATTCAAAAATATCTTCATACTGTTGAACCAGACTTGAAATCTTTATCTCTGTCAGTGGCATTGCTATCCTTAAGACCCTGAACATACAAGGAAAGACAAGAATGTTGCTTTGTAATAATTAATGAGCTCAAACTAGAATCTGATCTTCCATAGAACTTTCTGTAAAAGCTTGCAAGTGTTGGGTAAAATAATTTTTGCTTACGAATGACTGCAGTTCAATCTACTTTTTGTACAGACGATCAAGATCACTTGAGAGAGCTTTAAAGGAAAGAGACTTGCCAAGACAACCGCGGTCATCTTCCCTGTCACCAGCAAGAAGGTGTTTGTTATTGAAGTAGCACAGGGCAGCAGATATCAAAGCCCCCCCTCCCCCCTCGTCCTCCCTAATGACCAATAATACACAAGTTTTCTAACCACTCTTTGCACATGTATATGTCATTGGGTACATAGTAATATAGAATTGAAATAACTATCAAAAAGGAAAAAGGTGGAAAACGCCAAACTGTCCACATCAGATTTTAGACATGTGCTTAAGACTAGTTAGTCTTTGTTTGGCTTCCTGGGTTTTGCGATGTTGTAGATTTGCCCAATATGGTTTATTCTGCTTCTTAATAGCTAGGTCTCACTTGATATTATAGTATGGTAGAATACAAAAGTTTTGTTAATGTGCGATTTAGCAAAAGTTCTAACTTGCCAACTCTGAATTTCTGACAGGAAAAAGAGGCGACACGCCAACTCTGATGGTAAGCTCACTTTGGTCATTTTGCACCAGATTAAAATGTCCCATAAAGTTTGTTATAACTGTTTTTTACTGTTCTTAGTTCAGTTTTGATTTAAATTTAGCACACTGTTTTAAGTATCCTGCAAATACACTCTGATTTTTTTAACAGGGGCATATTTTGTAAGAGAGCAATTTGCCAGGAAACTCAAGTACACCCTTTACATAGAGCTCAGGCCAAGTTAGAGGAAAAGATTGTTGAGACTCAAATCCCAAATATAAGAATATCCACTTACTGGCTCAGCCGCAAAAAATTATCTTACGTGATAATTCTTTATAGTAAGCACAAGAGATCCAGTTAGCCTAGTTGGTAAGGCGTCCGTCTGCCGTGCGGGAGGCACGGGTTCGATTCCCGACCGTACCTTCATTAATCCGTAGTTTAGGACCCAGGTCGCAGTGGAACATGGAGTCCTATTGCTTGTTCCCCCGTGACTCCTTGAGCCGAAGGCAAATTTTTCAAAAACAAAATTTAAAAACGGAACAATAGCTAATATTCTCAACATATGTTTCAATTTGAATTTTGTGTCATGTTGTTGAAACCTTTCCACAGATCAATCAGACGATAGCTACAGTAGTGGAGAACAGGAGAAACACAGAAAAAAACGAAAGCGGGAAAGGTAAGGAGGATTCCAGATTGGCCGATGGAATATTTTAATGGTTTACCCATTGGCATTGACAATAATGCTGACGATACTTTTAAAAATTTTACAGGAAGGAGCGAAAACACAAGAAAACTAGCAAAAAGAAACACAAAGAAAAGAAGAAAAGGAGGGAGAAGAAACGAAGGCATTCCTCATCAGACTCGCAGTAGGCCAACGTAACGAGTGAAAACACATTAAAACTGGGAGAAGGAAACACAAAGAAAAGCGTAGAAGAAACACATGCACTCTTCGGCTGCGGAGTCGCGGTAGCCGTTCAATATGTTGCGCCGGTTTCTTGAAGCACATTTCATCCACTGTATTTTAGTAGCTAACTCGTGATTTCCGACGCGGGTTTGATTTCCCCTTTTTTAAATATTATTTTTGCGTTGCAAATGACCAAAATTACTTAAAGAATATCCCGTTTTATCATCACAGTCAGTGAGGGAGGGCGCCTTCGTTTTGGTTTAATAATTTTTTTTTGGTTTGGGAGTAAATCTGCACCACTAACTACCACACTAAGGCCTAGTGATACAGTCCACATACTACTATTAATCTCATGTGTATAACGTGTATATTTTTAATGCACTCTTTTACAAGCATATAAGGGACTCAAGCGTCGCAAAATGCCACCAGCCAAATTACTTGTCACTCAGTTTTTAGTATTGTTTCGCCAAAGGGAAAAAATTTCTCGATTTTTTCCCTCATATATTTCTTTTATTTAAAAAGTTAAAACAGTCAATGCGCTGGCAAGAATCACTGCGCGGTGTCCGTGGTAACACACCGGGATATTTTTTAAGTGCCCTTACTTGCAGCATTTATAACCACGCAAGTATCTGAAAGTTGCCGTCTCTTTTAACGTACTACCCTCGAGATTTACGTCTTAATCAAGGAGTTAACACAGCCTTTTGGCTCTAGAGTTTCTTAGTCCGATCACATGTACATAACTTGAAAATGTCCTCTTTCTACCTTCTTTTTCAGAAAAAACCCAGTACTATTAACCCCATCTTAGTTCGTACTCAAATTATCAACATCTAACTTCTCCTTACATACTATGACTACGAACTTCGGACAACAAGTTTTAGCTTCCGAACATTAAAATGCCAATAGTATTTTGAAATATTATGCTTAGCTAGTGATTTTTAAATATGTACATAACTTGAAAATTTCCTCTTTCGACCTTCTTTTTCAGAAAAAAAAACCCAGTAATATTAACCCTATCTTAGTTCGTACTCAATCAATTATCAACATCTCACTTCTCCTTACATACTTTAAATACGAATTCGGACGGCAAATTTTAGCTTGCGAACATTAAAATGCCAATATTTTTAAATATGCTTAACTAGTGATTTAATATCGCAAGATTTTGAGGCCGAGCGTGGTAAGCGGGAACCCATTTTGATTGTAGTTTTGCAACGCGGGTTCGTCGTCTTCTAAAGCAAGTTCCTCCTCTGGGTATTCTAATCTTTGTAAAAGTCTTTGTATCTCTGTTTCGCCATTTTTGACCTATTCGAGATGGCAGACTGAAGCAATAATTACGTCCTATTTTTTTGTGGGTTATGTAAACCAGTTGAGTTGAATTGATAATTTTTTAAAAGCGTAGTGTCGTCGCCGGTTCGTCCCAAATTTACCAGCAAAAATGACCGGAAGTTTAAGGTCTGAATGTTCATCTAGTAATGAGATAAATTAGAACTGATAAAACAAACGAACCACTAAAGATGAAAAGTAAAATTCTCACAAACTTGCTCAATGAAAAGTATGGTCTTAAGTTGGGAGAATTTAGGAGACTGAAATTAAAGTTGTCTCGGTGATTGCTATCTGTTACCTGTCATATACCGACATGACTGCTTCTGTGGTGGCTCAGAGGGCCTTTTATTTGTTACCTGTGTAGGAGTTCGAATTAGGGGGGAGAAGGTGGGTACTTTCACTTTCACGGCTTGTTAACGCCATGCACTTCCGTTGAACCCGACGCATGCGCGTTGCCTTCACTTGCTGTGGGAGTTTTTGAAGTGTTTTAACACTTAAAAGGCCCGTTCACACGCGCAATTTTTACGGCGATTAAGACAGCGAGAAAATGCGCACAGGGAACAACCTGCGATTTTACTGCGAGCTTTTGCTCTAGTCAACAATTAAAATTTTTCCATCTTCTTTCTTCCAGTTTTTTTTTTATAATTTTTTGGGAGTCTATCTTTTTCCCCGCCATCAGTTTTGACCAGAAGCAGCAACAAATTCCCTTTGGGGGACCCTTGGTGTTAATTTTTGCAGATTTCTAATTGCTTTAACGAAAGTAGTTGCGACTTTCTACTTTTGCAACATGTTACGTCTGGATTTGATTTTTCCAACAGTATCGTACAATAAAAAGCAGGTGCAACTTTCACTTTCCGAGGTTTTTGAATTTATTGTACTGGGTTGAGTTTCTTCGAAGTTTGCTTTATGATAGGGAGCTTGAGCAACGAGACGACAACGGCTTACAAAAACTCATTGCTAGTTTGCATTTTTCAACAATATCTACCTCGTTTGCCCTCTTTTAAGTCCTAGTTAGGCTTTGTTAACGTAAAAGATTGTATTTTCCTTCATACGAATAAAAGAATGTTGAGAAAATGTTGTTGGTTGTTCCCATGGTCGTAAGAAGCAGTCCTAAACTGCGCTTTTCACAATGCAATTTTCAAGACGACGTCGTGCAAGTGAACAGCACGGTGCATTCCCACGTGCAGCTATTGTATTCACCATTGTTTTCTGCAATTTTTGTCGTCTTTGTCACAGTCGTTGCTTGAGCTCCCTAACAATCTTAGGCTACTCACTACACAACCTAGTGGTTGTCATGGTAGCGAAGTCTGGCTTAGGCCTAATCAGCCTGACTAGAGCGAAATAGTCACAGTTTGATTGCTACACATAAAATAAGGTATTCATATTTTAATATTTGTTGTTAAAGCCAAAAAAGCAGTATCAAGTCCTTCATTTGTTATTGGAAATTATATACACTTTTGAACTTTTTGCAGACTCCCGCGCGTAGCTTTCCTGTAGTGGTAGTTCTGTTGTAAGTCAACCAACAAAGCTCTCGACTTTTGGACAACGCTGGCCGGAAGCTCCCCGGAAACGGAAATGACATGTTCTTCTTGAGAACAGTTCAGCTCAACTTCCGGTCGCTCACTCGTACGTAGTGCCACGCTGTTTTAGCTGCAAAACTCGCTTAACGTTTTGCGCATGTTCGTTTATGCGTTTCTGTTTGTCGCGATCCACAACGTCGCTCTTGTTTTCTTTGAACGACTGACCGTTTGATAGACAGCTGTCACTCTTCTGGGAATCAGCCCTCTCGGGTTTGCCCAACGGAGTTCTACAAAAGAAGTTTTGTACCCAAAGTTAACTTAGAATGTACTGTTAACAAGTGCCAACTATTTTCTACTGTCATGTCTCCATATTTGTAGGCTTGGATCAGGTGTCTCCATATTGTTTTGGGCCATGAGCGACAAATAATTTTCTTTTAATTTCACTCAAGTGAAACTATATGTTTAGACCCGAAACTACAGGGCTGGGTTGTTCAAAGGCTGGTCAACTTTAATCCTGGATTAAGCTTAAATTTAGAAGGAAAGATAATCCGAATACGGACAACATAGTGATATTCACTAAATCAAACTAGAGGCAATATTTCGGTTTATTATCTTTAAACCATCTTCAGGCCGATGACATATACCAAAAAAAGCGCGGAATTTAAATACCCAAATAAATGAAGCTCATTTGAATAATAGAAGGTCGATCATCCCAACACTAAACAATTCTACCTCAACACAGAAACAATACCCGTATTATTGACTCCGACTCTAATTGGAATCTGCTCTTATTCAAAGAAGCTTTTTACATCAAGAACAAACAAGCCTCACTCAATCAAGGCCTTAAAGCTAGCCGCGACCTTCTATTATTCAAATGAGCTTAATTTATTTGGGTGTTTAAATTCCGCGCTTTTTTGGTATATGTCATCGGCCTGAAGATGGTTTAAAGATAATAAACCGAAATACTGCCTTTAGTTTGGTTTAGTGAATATCACTATGTTGTCCGTATTCGGATTATCTTTCCTTCTATATTACTTTAGCTAGATTAACTAAAAAAGATAAATAAAACCTTTTGGACTCTCACCCAAAAACATAGCGTTGTAAATAAAAGCAGAGAAGAATATTTGATTCGCCCGGAAAGGGCATCGATCAATCAAGGACGAACCACTCCCTAAAGATGGTACTCACTTTTACGGCCAAACCGACTAGGATAATGAGTCATTCACGCGAACCGCTCAACCTTTGCGCCCCCCTCAAGATATGAGGAAGCTGTATCAGTTCAACAACGCCACAGTTATATGTTTCTCTATGGTCAACAAAAGCATTACTTACCAACATTTTGTTCTTGTTCCATGTCAGCGTAGTTTGCAGCATGATTCATAAGATAATCGGCAAACCGAAGGTCTGCAGTAGTTAGTGATAACTGGTTGCTGAGCTCAGGATCGTGAATATCTATCGTGCCAGTGTTTACCTACAGATACCAAACCACAATTTCAACACAATCTTTCATTTAAAGTGCATATCGATCCTGTTTTGACGCATTTATGACAAAAAATACTAACTTTTAGCCTTCATTTGACACCAAAGTCACGTCTATTGGGTAAAACCTGACATCAATACAAGCGTTCAAGATTGCTGGGGGGGGGGGTTGGAGGAGGAGGAGCAACAAAAGCCTACAGCCCCGTCACATTTATCGATTCGCCCCACGTCCTAACTGCCTTTTTGATGTTAAAAATACTTGAATATCTGAAAAAAGTGACATGTTTTTTGCGGGACCATTTGTGTTAAGCTTTTTAGTTTGCGTCGAAATTGTTCAAAAAAAGGGAAACAGGAACTTCAATATTGGAGCCGACCATTTTGTATTTCATTCTTATCAGCCTCACTATAACTGTCAACAACACGGATTATGACGAGGAGGAGGAGAAGATGGTGATAGCCAGAGTATAACATAAAACCTAGTTCAACTAACATATCAAAAATTTTATGCTTTACAAAAGCGTGAACAGTTTAAAGTGCATATAACTTTAACACTTTTCTTTGGTTCAAATCATTTCATATATAATTTAAAATACTTCTGCAAAAAAAATTTTAAAATTTGGTCTAGCTGTTTTTTTCTACAAGGGCTCAAACTAGCAAAATTTTCGGCCATCTTGGTTCACGACCGCGGTTTCAAGGGACTGGGTTGTGACGTCATTCCCGACTTGTAACATTGAACAAATGAGATCTTTTCTAAACACAAAAGGGCAAAATAATTGAGAACTGTAGGAGGAATTGGAATCTACTTCTGAATCAAAAATCTCTGATTCAAACACGTCCTTTTGCTGTGTTTTGATTAAGAGATATGTGAGAATGACGACATAGCCCAGTTCCCCTAAAACGCGGTCGTGAACCAACAAAACTTGAACTTCAAGTGTATATAAAAAACTGAGAATACAACCAATTTCAAAAGTTCGTTTCTTAAACGTCCTTAGTTTGCAAACACTTAAAGTGGTTATAAAATTAACTGTTAGTGTTATAGGCACTTTCACTTTGACTGCGGCAATAGCAGAGTAAACTAGTTCAATACCAATAAAATAAAGAAGGCAAGAAAAGATAACAAAAGTAAAAAAACGTATCTGAAAGGTAAATCTGTAAAATAGCTCTACAAACGATCGGTTGTTCGAATAAGCACTCGAGAACTTTAACTAGTTAACAAAATCTCCCCGAATCTCAGTTTAAAAAACTTTTGAGGACTTTTCATGGTCCAGCAAGGTCATTCTCAAAGACCAGGTACTGTGTTGCCTTTTTGTCTATTTGCGTATGGCTTAGTTACAGGAAACTAGAACGAGCTGAGTTGATATCTCCTCGTTTTCTTTCCTCGTCCACGTCTTCTATATAACTAAAATTGTACAACTGGCGCGGCCACGTATCCACCAAAATAACCCAGAGACTTTTGAGGTGTTGATGTAGGTCCATTCGTGTATATCTCAGAAACGCATGTACTGTCTTTCATCAAACAAGAACAAAACTTCAACGCCAAACAAAAAGGAGATAAATTATAAGGATTTGTCAAGGACTTAGTCAGTTTTTCCCCCTTTGCAGAACTAATTTTAAAAATTAACGTCCAATGACTTTTAGATGAATTATATTATTGTTGAGAATCCGCCTGAACACTATTAAAATTTGTTCAAAGTTCTTCATGGTAAGGCTTGGAAAGCTTTCCTGTTCGTAGAATTTCCGAGGTTTTGAAATAAGTCATTCGAAATTACAAATTGGGGATGATGCTGAGCTTAACATCAGTCCAACGCATTTATCTAATCAGAAATGATAACTTTTACATTACAACTTAATTTCAAACTTTAACGATGACTTACATCCACCAAAACATCTGAAATGTGTCTTTGCTGTTTGTACAGCACATTAGATGCTCCAATCCAAAAGCTTTCAACTTTGGCACTCTTGATGGTGTCCATCTGTTGTAAAGAGAGATACGGGTGTAGAACGGCGCCCTGTCGATAAACCACAAATGAGTTCCATTTACTTTGATCACAAAATATATATGTCTATTATACAGTTATGAGACAGTGTTTTACTTCAAAATATATGCCACTCGTAGATTTCATATATGAAACTATATCTGGGGTACGAGAGTGACATATTTTAAATGCGACTCAATAGTGATTATTATTATTATTATTATCATTATTATTATTATTATTGTTATTATCATCATCATTGTTATTATTATTAACTTTACATTATTATCATTGTTATTATTATCATTATTTTTATTGTATATTTTATTATAATAATTGCTGTTATTATTATTATTATTATTATTATTATTGAAATTCATATATATTTTAAACTTTCTTAAATAGATTTCTTTTTATGAATAAAAGGGTGTAATAAACTTAAACTTTTTTAGATAGTAACTATATTTCCTGTAATCCTTTTTTTCAAAGCTTGAATTTACTTTTTGTAATTAGATTTTATTACATTGTCAATAAAACTATTACTATTAAAATATTACTACTATTATTATCATTATTATTATTGTTATTGTTGTTGTTTTTGTAATTACGCTCCTTCCCATTAATTATTATTGTTTCCCCATGCAGATGCGAGCTTTACCAAAGATGCTTAACAAGTGACTCTTGTAGGTATAATTATCATTTTCACAAATCCGTCTTACCTTGCCAAACACAGCAAGAGGTAAGCCGTATTGATCAGTTTTCACTCTACCGACAGCCATTTCAGACGAAGAGCCTAAATCCTAAAGAAAATTTTAAAAAGGCATCAATAAGGTAAAATGAAACGTATCACTTGTTCAGCCTTTCAGTTGGTGTTTAGGCCATAAAACAAAACAAATAATGGAAGATGCGTTCGACTACAGGGTTCGTCCGCTTTTCTCAAAGCAAAATTTAAGGACTTTTTTAGGACATTTAAGGTAAGATTATTGGTTTTTCAAGATCTAAGACATGGGTCATCAACCACCAGAACTGACCTAAAACAAGACTTTTTACGATATTGATTTTCCTTGACACAGTTATATAGTTATAGGCACGTTTTAGTTGTTATTCACGGACCTGACACTAAAGTCTATAGAACTGCAAAGGTTTAACTTGGCGTTACGTAAGCAGAACTTTACTGTGCACTTTTTATGACAATATAATAGTGTAGTCTTCATTCAAACTCAACAAACTCTAAGCTAAGTACATCACTCTTGATTCAAACAAAATGCCAACTTCATTGAGAAAGCAAAAATTTAAGGAATTTTTAAGGACCATGACTGATTTTTGTAAAATTTAAGGACTTTTGAGGCCTCAAATTTTGGAAAGTGAATATTAAGGACTTTTAAGGTTTTTAAGGACCGGACGAACATTGTTACTAAATGAGGAACAATGGTGAAAAGGTTTTGTCAAAACCTGTTATGGTTTTTGAGATGTCGACGTTTTCTTTTCAACTCATGACGCCAGTTGTTGGCCAGGCAAATTTTCAATATTTTGAAATCTTCTGCCAATCCTTCTGCAAATGGACGAAATTAGCAATTGTTCTGAAGAATACCTTGAGATTCATCATCAGCCCAAGTTTGACTTAAGTTCATCCACAGGGTTCCTGCAGCTTACACCTGATCAAATTTAAGACCTTTTTAAGACTTTTTTTAAGACCTTGCATGAAATATTTAAGACCAACAACTTACACAAAATTTTACTCAAAACTTAAATACTGAGTAATAGGTCGCTGCTAACACACAATTTCTTGCTTAAAAATGTTACATTCCCTGCATAAAACAATAGAAAACATAGAATTCACATTTCGTTTTCGCTCTGCATGTGAGAATCGATTGCTTTAACGCCCATTGTCCCAATCTTGAATTTCTTGCTACACGCCTTGCAGTAAGCATTGTCGTTGCTTTTTGCATCTCGTCGAAGCCATTGATTGTGTTTATCTTCGGTCAACCATCTATTATTAAAAACACACTTTCCCATTGTGACTACACGCCGTGACTACGTTGTTCCGTGTTCAAAAAGCCGTGGAGACCGAGCTTGACAAAGAAAAAGGGCAAACGACAACAAAAAACAAACGAAACCATATGCTTTTATCGATTGACGATCGATTGATCACACCCGCAGACCAATATCACGGGCGCAACTGCTTCCATTTCCGGACGGGATCCGACAACGATGAATAAAGAAGGAGGTGTTTCATACTTTTGTTGTGCACTACTAAAAAATTGATGACAAGATATATATATTTTTTGAGCAAAAATTTAGTACCTTTTCAAAACCTAGTAGTAAATTTCGTAAATTTAAGACGTTTTCAAGGCCTTAAAAAAGCAAAACCAAAAATAAGACTTTTTAAGACCCCGCAGGAACCCTGATGGCTTGGCAGCAGATTTCAAAAAACTGAAAATTTGCCAACAACTGACGACATCAGCTGAAAATTTTAAATGTTAATATCTCGAGAACTATAACAGATTTTGACAATTTTGTTTTTCACTGACCTGGCAAAATACTTCATGACGTAGGCACTTTAAGAACTGACGTTATTTGAAAGAACCTTACCTCGTCTGTTGGTTCCGCCACAAGTACTTCAGCCCAGTTACTTTCTCCACAGGCAGCCTCGCCCAATCCGTTCGCTATCATTCCTTTACACATTGAAAGAATTGGAAATAATCGTCGCATGGTTTAACGTACAGGTGAAAAAAAAACACTTGCTTTAGGAAAATACTTCTCCTTATAACCATACTCACATTTGCACGTTTATTTATGACTTTTTTTTTATGAGGCCTTGGAATTTTAGATCGAGCACGGCCTTGGTACAAGAATGGCGCAAGCTCATAAAAAATCTTTTAAGGCCGGCGCACACGTGAGGTAAAGAGCTGAGCTATTTGCTCAGTTTGTTCCGCACGTGTGCGGCAAAATTTAAGTGAGCTTTTTGCCTCGCGAGCTCGAATCTCACTAAAATTTTGCCGCACACGTGCGGAACAAGCTGAGCAAACAGCCTCGCGAGCAAACAGCTCTGTTCTTTACCTCAAGTGTGCACCGGCCTTTAGAGTTTATATTAATACTCTCATTCGCACTTGTACTAACTCAATTCTTAAACAAGAAACCGCGCTGTGTAAAATGGCTTGTGCCAGGCGATCGCCACCTTCAGTTGTCACTCAACCTCCGGATAAACATGAAATGAAACAAGTGGACTGTCCATCTGTAAAATTGTTTCGTGTAACATATGAATAGAATAATTAATTACTTCAGAATTTAAAATTTTCGTTGTTTTCTTTTTCAAACAGAGGGCAAAGCAAGCATTAAACGCGAAATTTGGACGAAATTTTTTTTTTTCTAGTAAATGAAAACTGGAGGGAGGTATGAAAAGTTCGCCGAAGTGCTACAAAAATTTCCCCGAAATTTTGTCAGAGAACAAAACAAAAGAAACTTTGCATGCATTTCTTTTTACACTACTATATCCTAAAAACTATAAGTTTTACGAAAATTTTGTTTCCGGTGGTTATGAAGTTCTTTGTTCTTATCGCAGAGAGAAAAGTCCAACCACCACTTTTTATCAAAATTTGAAATTTTAAAGGTGTCAGATGTGTGACTTTCCTTTTATAGTTCTTAAAAATTTAATTTTTAATAAACTGATCTAGGGAAGTATAAAAATTCTTAATTGGACTATCTGGGAAAAAAGTTTAAAAAAGTGTTTCATAAAATGTTACTTATTCTTAGTATTCTTATATCAAAGGTTGAATGACATTTTCACATTGAATTCAAGTCCTAAGAAGAGATTTACAAACCTGGAATCAATGAAACCAGCGTGAGAACAGTTGTGGAGACATTCTTAACAGGAAAACCGAAAAAAATAACCTAGAAAAAGAAGGAAGTTAATGTTACAGAACGAAAAAAAGCATCACAAATGTGCCAACAAGCAAATGATCAAAAACAGTTTTACCTTTTTCTCAAGCAACAGCAGTTTAAACAGAACAAGAACCTGGTGAAGAAACAACAGTTGTCACTGGTGTGATTTTTAAAACTCGAAGGTTTAAAGGGGAACTGAACCAAACTAAATTTCCGAGAAATTCTAGTTTGAATGTGCGTATTTCGGGTCTTCTAGGGTCATTGGGCGTGAGCGCTTGTCAACTTAAAGTACGTTCCCCTTTAACAGACACAAAGTTTTTCAGAAAAACACTCAAAATAAGTATTTATAAAAACAGCTATACAGTACCAAGGACCTATCTAATTTACTGTAGAAAGTAAAACAAAAAAAAATAGTACTCATTTTGGCAGAACTATTTCAGTCCCAATTAGTTGTCAACATAAAACTTCTCCCTACAGAACACATGTTGGCAGTCAGTGGCTGAGTGGTTAGCAGGTTCGACTCGTAATCCTAGGATCCAGAGTTCGAGTGGCAGTCAGATGGCTGTGTTATGTCCTTGAACAAGACACTTCATCTGACTTTGTTCCAGTCCTCTCAGCTGTATAAATGAGCACCAGTTCTGCTGGGAGCTAACCTGTAATAGATTAGAGTCCATTCCAAGGGGAGTCAAAGACTCTCATCCGCTTAACACTACAGAAACCGGAGATAAGCGCCGGCACAATGAGTGACTTAGGCTCGAGAAAGGATTAAGCTTTTTACAAAACACACAAGTGACATTTGGTACATAGGAATCAAGTATTAATCCAACATAGTGAACAACTGATCAGATGACCAAATATTTGTTTCATTAAATGTACAGGCTCTTGTTGCAAGTACAAATCTGATCAATACAGTACCAATTATTTATATCAAACAAGAACAGAAAGCTAAATAAAATCCTTACAGGAAGCCTAAAGTAAATAGCCTTAATTTTCAACTAGCAACATATATTTGTGTGTATTGAGAACCTGTTTTCAATGGGCAGGCTTAGAAAAAATCAGGTTCCCAATTAGGTTTTAAAGGTAAGTCGTAAAGCTAAATATCTTGAAACACTTACTCTATGTCTGAAAACAGCCAGTAGGTCCGCTATTGACAGCCCTAACATGTTGAAAGAAAAAAGTTAACTACATTCCCCTACTTACTTAAATATGCATGAAGATAGTTGGAATATTTAAACCAGATAAAAAGCATCCAAAACTGAACAATAATCTGTGTAAAAACACCAGTATTTAAACCCAAAGAGACACAAGCAAATGGTGTGAAAAAAGCTAATAGTAAAATCATATAGTTAAATGTAAAACATATTTGTGTGCCAAAGAACAAGTGATAATTTCAAAACTTCAGTTATCTGACTGTTAACATTAACATGTTAACAATATAATAAGTTAAATAAAATATGAACCATTTCAAGAGGCAAATCAAATATTTTTGCATCATAATCAAGAGTGCTCTGCAATGTTGTCTTTCACTGATCAAAACACTTGGTGGTATACAAAACTGATAATTATTATCCAGCGTGCCATAATAAAGACATTAATTGTGATTGATAAGGTTTTCATAATGAACAACTTGAACTCAAGCATATGAGAGGCAGTGAGGAAACAGTAAGTTAAAGATGTTCACCTCTATAAACCACTCAATTTCTATAATTGTTCTAGTTGTCTTCTACATTGATTCTACAGTATAAAAACACAACCAAGAGTATTTGTTATAACTTCTTACCAACATAAAGAAGTGATGGATCCAACATACTTGGAGACAATGAGCAATTTAAGTTTTTGTACAACTCCTAATGACAGAAAAGAAAAGATAAAATGCTCCAAAAATGGAATACATCTACATTAACATTCAGGCATGGTTAGAGACTCTAAGATACAATGAACTGTTACCTATGGGCACAAACTCTACTTATGGAAATAAAAGGACTACCCACATATGAAACAGGAGAGAACATCCACATGTGGGGCAGGAGAAAATATCTAGTTATAAAGCAGGAGAGAACATCCACATGTGGAACAAGAAAGAACCACATATGGAGCAGAAGAGAACGCTCACATGTTGAGCAGGATGTGGAGCAGGAGAGAATGGCTATATATAGAGCAGGAGAGAACATTCACAAGTGGAGCAGCAGAAAAAGCTCACATCTGGAGTAGGAAAGAACACCCACGTGTAAAGCAGAAAAGAACGCCTACATTTTGAGCAGGAGAGAACGTTCACACATGGAGCAGGAGAAAACAACTACATGTGGAGCTGGTGAAAAAGTCTCAATATGGAGAAAAGATCACCCATATTTTGAGTAGAAGGTAACATTTGCATGTAGAACAGGAGAAAATATCCACATATAGAGCAGGAGAGAATGTCACATTATGGTGCAGGCAAGAATATCCACATGTGCAACAAGAGAGATCAGCTCCATGTTGAGCAGGAGAGAATATCTACATGTGGAGAAGGAGAGAACATCCACATGTGGAGAAGGAGAGAACATCTACATGTGGAGCAGGAGAGAACATCCACATGTGGAGTAGGAGAGAACATCTACATGTGGAGCGGGAGAGAACATCTACATGTGGAGCAGGAGAAAACATCTACATGTGGAGCAGAAGAAAACATCCACATGTGGAGAAGGAAAGAACATCCACATGTGGAGCAGGAGAGATCATCTACATGTGGAGAAGGAGAGAACATCCACATGTGGAGAAGGAGAGAACATCTACATGTGGAGCAGGAGAGAACAT
>JAOBAT010136075.1:10000-11889 GCA_026413305.1 Hydrozoanthus tunicans | reverse complement strand
CCACATGTGGAGTAGGAGAGAACATCTACATGTGGAGCGGGAGAGAACATCTACATGTGGAGCAGGAAAAAACATCTACATGTGGAGCAGGAGAGAACATCTACATGTGGAGCAGAAGAAAACATCCACATGTGGAGCAGGAGAGAACATCTACATGCTGAGCAGGAGAGAACATCTACATGTGGAGCAGGAGAAAACATCCACATGTGGAGCAGAAGAAAACATCCACATGTGGAGAAGGAAAGAACATCCACATGTGGAGCAGGAGAGAACATCTACATGTGGAGAAGGATAAAACATCTACATGTGGAGCAGGAGAGAACATCTACATGTGGAGCAGGAAAAACATCTACAAGTGGAGCAAGAGAAAACATCCACATGTGAAACAGGAGAGAACGTTCCACACGTATGGAGCAGGAGAGAACATCCTCATGTGGAGCAGGAGAGACCATCTACATGTGGAGTAGGTAAGAACTTCCACATGTGGAGCAAGAGAGAACATCACATGTGAAGCAGGAGAGAATGTCTGCATGTGGAGCAGAAGAGGATGCCCGCATGTGGAGCTGGAGAAATTGTTCACATATAGGGCAGAAGAGAACGGCCACATGTGGAGCTGGTGAAAATGTCTCAATATGGAGAAGAGAACACCCATATGTGGGTAGAAGAGAACATTCGCATGTAGGGAGAAAAAAATATCCACATGTAGAGCAGGAGGGAACGTCACATTATGGTGCAGGCAAGAACATCCACATGTGGAACAGGAGAAGTCGTCTACATGAAGAAAAAGATCACCCATATGTGGAGTAGAAGAGAACATTTGCATATTCAGCAGGAGAAAATATCCACATGTAGAGCAGAAGAGAACGGCACAATATGGTGCAGGCAAGAACGTACACATGTAGAACAGGAGAAATCATCTATATGTAGAGCAGGAGAAACGGGAGAGAATGTTAACACATATGGAGCAAGAGAGAACATCCTCATGTGGATCTGGAGAAAACATCTACATGTGGAATAGGTGAGAAATTCCTTATGTGCAGCAGGAAAAAACACTACATGTGGAATAGGTGAGAACTTCCACATGTGGAGCAGGAGAGAACATCCACATGTGGAATAGGTGAGAACTTCAACATGTGAAGCAGGAGAGAACATTCACACGCGGAATAGGTGAGAACTTCCACATGTGGAGCAGGAGACATAAGTTTCCATGTGGAGCAGAAGAGGATGCTTACACGTGGAGCTGGAGATATTGTCCACATATAGAGCAGGAGAGAACGGCCACATGTGAAGCAGGAAGAATGTCCACATATGGAGCAGGAAAGAACATCAACATGTAGAACGGTAAAGAATGTCTTTATGCTGAGCAAGGCAAAGTGTCCACATATCGAACAGGAGAGAACATCTACATGTGGAGCAGGAGAAAATATCCACACGTGCGTATTAAAAGAGAACTTGGACCACATGTGGAGCAGGAAGGGATGTTTACACATATTTGGTAGGAAGGAACAACAACATGTGGAGCAGGAGTGAATGTTTGCGTATGAAGTAGGAGAGAATGTACACATGTGGAGCAGGATAAAATCTCCACATATGGGACAGGAGACATAAGTATCATAGATGACTGGTGCACACAACTATTGTTGTAAGTGTTTTCCAAATATGTTGCAGGAGGATATATATAAAAAAAAGAGAAATGGAATTAAGAAAATGTATCCCAATGTAAAACATAATAGGATAACAACCAAATTTGAGGAAGGGTTCAATCTGATTTCCAATATTCATGTAAACATAGAGTAAGATGAGGAAGGGCAGGAGAATAATAGACTGACAAAATGATACTTAACAAAACCAACCTTTAGAACTTCTGTCTTGCTAAAGTCTCTCTCACT
>JAOBAT010136075.1:0-5000 GCA_026413305.1 Hydrozoanthus tunicans | reverse complement strand
AGTTGGTTGTTAGAAAATGAAAGATTTAAACTTTTTTGTGAGTTTTCAACTGTTTTCTTTCGGCTTAGTTGATAAAAGTTCAAGAAACTTTCACAACATTTTCAAGAGCTATGCAGCACTTTTATTCAAAAGGTAGCCTATAGGCTAATTGGTTTTTACTAAAAGAAATTGACTCTGAAGTTTTGAATGAAAGTACAGAGCAGAATTATAATGGCATAGTCTAGGTAAAAAACGTTTCAAATCTACTATAAATAGTACAGGACAAAGTAATAGTATGGAGTGAAAAATTGTTAAGAACCTGTTAACAGTATATGTTTGTATCAGTGTGGTAAGTCCATTAAAAAATTGTAAACTATTAAGTAAAATAGTCAGACACACCCAAATATGTAAGACTGTAAACAGTAGAAAAATAAAGTCATATAGTCTTGTAGGAATAACTGACTATAAAGTGGTAGAAATGTCAAAATGAACAACCAAAAAATAATAATTGTGTGTGTATGATTACAGTTGGACCCCAATAATTCAAACTCAGATAATTCCAAGTCCCAACTAAATGAAGTAAAATGCATCTCCCCTGTTTTGGCGCACTTTTGTCAGTCTTTTTACCTTGGATAATTCTAACTCAGATAATTTGAAGTCCCTGCTAATTTAAAGTATTTTCTGTTTCCATGGACTGGGTTTTACCCCGATAATTCAAAGTTTAGTTACCGGCTGAATGAAAAAGAACAGATGCTGTCAGAAATTTTTATTAGTACACTTATTAAAATAACTATGGTCAAAAGCAGTTCATATTTTGATTATCTCTTCAAAATTATAGTCTCTAACATTTTACAGCTTGTTAATCTCTTTATAATTATCTATTAAATATAGTTCAAAGTGCATTAATTCCTCTGTATCAAGATGTCGACCAGACGAAAATGCTTTGGCAAAGCATCTTTATTGGTCACTGTTTGTGTTATAAATTATATTGTTTTTTGTTTTGTTGATAAAACATATGAAATATGTCCAGAGAGGACGAAAATAGAGCTAATAAAGCTATTGAAGGGTAAAAATGGCAAATTTATTCTTGACCCCTATAATTTGAACCCCTGATAATTCGAAGTAATATATTTGCATTTCCATCAAGACTGAATTTTTGGGGTCCAACTGTATTTAATAGGGACTCCAGAGTACTTGTTGTCGTTTTCTATGAATCTAATGCTCAACTCATCGCTTTGTGCCTCAGCTGTTGACCTAATTGTTATTTAGAAATGGTTCTAATAAGTGTAAATATTATGTTATTATGTCACCTTCTTCATAATTATGTGCCCCCTCAGGTAATGAAACAAAGGGCAAATGGCGCCATTCATCTGGGAGTTTGCGACTGTTGCAGTCTTCCCCATCCAGTATTGGAGGATATGCAAACTCAACCTAAAAGCAACACATATGCTATAATATAGAGGATCTAAGCATGGTGCCATCACAGAATTTGAAAACCTTGTAGAAATTGGAAAAAATAAAATGAATAACTAGTATAGTGCACGTGTTAAATAAAAACACGTTAAAAGTAAACAAAAGCGTATAGAAAATATAAATGAGCCAACTCCTTCAAAGGCACACCATAAAAATGCCTTATATACTTCGGGACTGACGAAGTTATCATGGAAGGTCAAACCAAAGATTGAAGAGATATAAAGGCCTATATTTTTCAGGTGCACCGTGTTCACAACTTGTACAAACGACTGTACCTCCCATCCTCTTTGGTGATGAAACGCAGTTACAAGAACATGCAACACGGGTCTGTTTGGGTTGTTCATGGCTCTGTCGGTTTAAAAGGTTATCTATTTAACATTGTGCCAGGATTTGCCTGCAGCCAGCTCGTAACTTTATTTTCAGACGCCATCTTGTCAACCGAGGAAACACTGGACCTAGGGCCAAGTTAACTCGTTTCCAGTGTTGTCCGAGCACGAGAGGCCATTTACCCGGGGGGAGGGGGGGGGGGTGGGTGGAGTACTCCCTATATATTTGTGGTAGGTATGACTGTCTTAACTCAGTTATGGTCAATATAGTCAGTCCGGTACATTTTAGAGGTTTTTAAAAGAAAATCGGTGTTAAACCAAGATCCTGATTTGTTTTAGGGTTGAAAAAGTCAGAAGCATATTAGACTGCTTGCAGTCCCTTGTTTAAGCAAAATTAATAAGCAAAAAGACAAAACTTCCAAGGCAAATGTCCTATCACCAACATGCTTTTGACTTTTATATGATACGTTCAGCACAACAGGAGGGGACTTAGTGCCATACTCGTTAGCTATCCAGGGAAAAATGGAAAATTGTCAATTTTCACTTTGAATTTTTAGGGTAATTTTAAGACTGAGAAGTGTTTTTTTTGGGTGGAAAATTACGAGTACAAGTAAATATATTCAGAAAATAGTTAGCTTTCACCCACACAAGTTAGGATGTAACCAACTTTCAAGAATCACTGGTGATTTTGAAACTTCAGTGGCACTGTTCTTGGATACAGGTCGCCAAAATTTGTTTTATAAAATTTGACTTTTATCTTGCCTTTTTTTATTGGAAGACTTGATATTATTTTCTCAATAGGAACATGTAAACAAACAGAACTGCTGAACTTATTTTGAATTGAACAATTATTGTTTTTAAGCACCTCATTAATCTTTGAATAACTTTGAAGGAGGAAATTAATATTTCGATCATGAGCAATTTAAACTAGGATTAGCTTTGCATATCAAAGGGTAGCCGAACAAGGGAAACTAGTCAGTCATTTAATAGAAAACTTGTAAGAAAAGTGAAATAAAAATGGAAGATCTCTATCCAAGTAAGAGACTAGAAATTGGTTCTCTCATGCTGTTTTATTTTGCACTTTTTATCAACATCAACATGATGTTAAGCACTGTAAAAAGAGCATATATTAATACAGTACCACCAATATATTATATTAAACTATACTTTTCTTTCTGTCATAAAATAAATGAGTCAATATGTATTTTACACTTAAACATAAAATTATTGATGTAAACTGTCTTCATACAATGTATTAACACAAACTGTCCTTTGAAATGCTTATTAAACTATTACAGGGGTCCTTTAAACAACTTTTAGAATTCACAAAAATTTTGGACCACTGATAGAATTAAACCTTAAGGTACTTGCCAGACAATGTAGAATATATTTTTGACTCTACTTCATTTTCAATATATTACTTTTTCATATAGAAGTTTATAAACTTGTTTCTGTATCATTTGAAATCAATCTTGTTTTTTAATCTCAACTGTTAAAGAGCATATGACACAAAATCAGTTTTTCAAAAAATATACTATAAAAAACATTGGTTTGCCAAGTTTGAGAAACATATGATGAAAGTACGCCAAGATACAGCGTGTAGAATTTTGAATTTTTCCCACTAAAAGGGTCCCCTCAAAAATACCAACAAGATGACATAACAGGTCACATGTGTCTCTTCTCAGTCCATCTAAAATGGTACCACCAAGTAAAGAGATAAGTCAATTTTAAAACATCCATAACTGCTAGAGTTTTCGATAGAAACTCAATTAGTGACAGATATTTTAAAGTCGATTTTAGATGGACTGAGATGAGATGCACATGACTTGTTACGTCGTCTTGTTGGTATTTTTGAGGGGACACTTTTAGTGGAAAAAATTCAAAATTCTATACGCCGTATCTTGGCATACTTTCAATCTATGTTTCTCAAACTTGGCAAACCAATGTTTTTTATAGTATACTTTTTGAAAATTGAAAAACTTATTTCGTGTCATATGCTCTTTAAGCTGGCACTCTAAGCCACATGCAAAGGGAAAGTATTCTAAACAAAACTCATTTAACTCAACAGTTTGTCTGCTTCTTTTGGTTGCATAGATTGCTCTTAAATCAAAACCTAAAGTACACCTTTGGAAATAATAAGCCCCGCCACCACAGCAACAACCGCAATAGCAAGTGCCCAGATCACTGGACTATGCACAGGACACTGGTTTTGTGTGGCTGTGGACTGTGGAGGTAAAGATCCATGGGGGCTCTTCTCAGACTTCGTCTGACCAGTCTTGACCATCTTCGCAAAGGGGCATGCATCAACATCTTGCTTGGGTCGCAGCTCCTCAACATTTTCATCTTGCACCTTTGACATCTGAACCTCATAGCCAGCAGCTACATCAATTTCTTGGAAGACCCAAATATTGAGAAGAAACGCATAGTTGGCCTCTTCTACAACCTTGTCAGCTACTTCTTTACTCATTTTCAAATCATCTAGCCTTGCTCGATACATGTTCTTGAACTTGCGTGCATCCTCGATCAATGAAAAATCATAAAAGCGCACTCCCTCTCCAGTCTCTGGTAACTGCATTCCTTTCCGTGCCATCTTCTTAAGTACTTGACCTCCAGACAAGTCTCCCAGATATCTTGTGTAGTGGTGTGCGATCAGGAGGGTGGGGTCTTCCTTACTTATTTCTCTGATTCTTTCCACATATTTCTTAGCTGCATCAGAAAGAACTATTTTCTCCCTCCAGTCTTCTCCATAATAGTACTTGAGGTCTTCCTCAATAAGCTCCACCCGATTCAACTCTTGTGGGAAGTGGATAGCTGAAAACACTGGATGGTCTTTGTGGTTGTCACTCTCTTCCTCCAAAGCTCTAAAAGAGTAAATTGAACTTATTGATTTTACCCTAGTTTGCTGTATTAAGTGCCTGCCCCCAGCAGCAACACCAAAAACACTATTAAGCCACCCTCACTAATATGTATGCCCCCCTTCTAATAACCCCCCCCCCCTAAAAAAATAAATAAATCCTAACATACAAAAAGCAAAGGAGCTAAAATATGAGGCATATTGATGTCTCAAAAATGTTTGTCATCGGTTGTATCTTTTTGGAATCACACTGGTTATATAATGCCTGAGGGAAAAAGAATCACTAGTTGCTAGATTAAATTTGTTTGGTATCCAGACTCCCGTGGTGTATTTCTGTCTTTGGCTACTGGCAACCTTCAAGTAAGCCT
>JAOBAT010136064.1:0-11970 GCA_026413305.1 Hydrozoanthus tunicans | reverse complement strand
GGTGCAATAAAACGGCACGGAAAATGACTAAATATCAGCAAGATTTACAATGTTTTTGATTTCATCCTTGTTAACAGCATTAGGCAAAAGCTTCTGGTTTCAAAACTTTGATAGTAACTTCACTATTCGATACGCTTCACTACACGATCTGCAATAACGGATTTGGAATCACATTGTAAATTTGTTAGAAAATTTAATCACTCACAAGTGCTCTATTAGGCCTTTCACATTCCAAATCGTTAAGGGTAATAAACGCAAACTGTACCTGGCGTAGTTTTCGAGGTCGGATTTTTTACACGACCCTTGACGACGGCTTTGGACAGGCAAGTCTGGCGATCTTTTCTGAGGCCACCATGATGTCATCTGAAGGTTTGAATCTTATTGTGTTGCTTTTGGCTCCAGCTAAAGCTTTTAAAGTTGCCTTGACAAAGCAAACAGTTTAGGTGACACGTTAAAGGGGAACTGAACTCTAAAATCAACTTTTGTCAAACAAATCTTGAATTGAGTGTGAAAACGATATTTAAAAAAAAATCCTCGTATCGCTCTGACCTTCCGAGAAATTCGAGTTTAAAACACGTTACTTGCCGCACCGTACCGGCGGCTGAGAAACATGAGTAAAGCGGAGAGAGAGTGAGGATATGACGTCAGATATTGGTAAGAATTGGCTCGGACCTTAAAAATTAATCATTGGAGCGAGATATTAAAAAACAACGTAAGTTGTAACTTTCACTCTTGACTGTGTAAGCGAGCTCATGACAACAAACACTGTTCAAGCACTCGCTCGCTCCCCATAACCTACGTCACACTTTACCTTCGTTTACCGCTGACAAGTCGACAGGCGCCAACGGCTCATTGACCCCAAAACTAGAATTTTTCGGAAAATCAGCGCGACTTAAGAAAAAAAAACTATGTAGATGTGTTTTCAACACCTTGAAGGATGTAATTTGAAAAATGTTGGTTTTAGAGCTCAGTTCCCCTTTAAGTAAGCCGAGAAAACGACAAGGTAAACTTATTACCTCACCCAGCTAAATGTATTTTATCTTAGATTACTAGGTTCTTGATTAACAAAGTTTTAAAGGGATACAATTGGGGGATCAAAGTTATTTGCTGTAGACTGAGCAAGGGAGCAAGCAGAAATCAGTTATCAAAATGTAGGGAAAAAACGTTTTTATTTGGTTCGCCCTCTTTTAACCAGAATTCACTGCAAGTTGCAACCATAGTACACTGCGCGCCCTAACGGAGCCTCCTTTTACAAGCGCAAGCACGACAACAAACAGACGTCCGTACGCTTTGTTGTATTTCATTGCAAATTTAAACAAACCAAGCTATTCGCATTTTGGAGCCACTGAATTTCGGTAAAAGTGCAAAAACCTTTCATTTTCTCTTTCCTTATCTGAAAGCTAGAACATATTCTAAAATGAACGACCATGAAAATTTGTTGATTTAAACAAAACGCAAACTTTACGAAACTCTTAATTCCGTCAACCTTTGTTGCTGGTCATAAGAATGACAGGCTCATGCATTTTAAGATACGTTCTGCCGATAAAAAAAAAAAACATTAAGGGTAAATTTATGAACACTTTAATGGATTCGCTACATTTGTCGATCCTAAATAGTTATAAACTACAATTATTCCACGAACGCGCGTTGGATACGGAGTAGAGGCCGGCGCGAAAATTACCCTGTTTTATTAAAAAAAAAAACCCAACTGGATTTATGAGTCAAACATTCTGCTGAAACTTTTATTTTCTAACATGGCAAAAATTAATCGGTCTTGAGTGTTTAGTAAACGCTTTAAAAATTCAGCTTACAGCATTCCTCACCGTAAAACAGTTTCATACCATATTTTGTGACACGTTTAGTGTTGCTGGGAATGGAGTCTTCAAGGTGTTTCTCTGTTTAACCGCTCGAAACCTCGACAAATCTCGAGTTTTCTGCCATTTCATTTAATTTTTTTCGGGCGAGAAAAATTATAAACACGGCTCACTCGGGTTTTGAATTTTCGTTTCTGTTTTCCATATATGGTCAAAAGCATGTATATGAGATAATATACAGTGAGTAGGGAACCAATCAAATCGCTTAAAATTCAATATCCAATTGTTTTTTGTAATAATAGTTATAAGGTTATCACTTTTATCCCACTATTAGCTTTTACTTAAATTATATTCGTTTTTTGCGACATCGGATTTTTTAACTCCTATGTCTTAAAGAGCAAAAACTACTGTACAAAAAGAGTAAATGTTTTTCTACCTTGCAATTGAATGTTCCGCATCTCCCCCCAACTGCAACAATAGTTATTGTAACACCGTCCTTCCTGAGATCATCTGCAGCCCTTTTCACCAAAGACAAAGTTCGACCGGGACTTGATTGCCGTCCGTCAGTCAGTACAACCAAAACCTACAACAAGATACATAGTTAGCTTCCAAGTTATGATGGCCTAGCTAGAGCTATATCTATACCTCATTTTAAATACCGTTAACTCTCTAATAAGGGAAGATATCATAGTTTTGGCCTTCTTAGAGACCAAAAGTGCGGGTTATGTGGTCCACCAAACCCCTGCCCATTATCAGCTTTAAAAGTAGTTGGGGCGGGTGTAGTACCCCTCTGCCACTACCCCAGACAAGGGGAGGAGGTTGATGGTGGTGGTAGTCACCTCCATCCAAAATTCGGGAACCTAAGAAAGACGAAAATTTTGAACTCCTGAAGCCCTCCTCTCCCAAAAAGCCCAATTCCCGTCTAGAGTTTCAAATATAAATAAGCATGCAGTTCTCCCTAAGCTCTCCCCCTCCCAATGTAAAGGCGATGCAGGAGCTAGAACAAAAGGTGTATTGTGTCAAGAGTTTCTTTTGTCAACGGCCATCTATTTCAATTTCTGATTATCACGCCAGAGAAACACAGAGTTTTAGTTGTTGTCAAATCTGTTTGGTATTCAGGGTTTATCTTGTGTTTCTGTCTTTGGCTATTGAGAAATAAAAATAAGCAATAAGACTGAAGACTGAGATCATGAACAAACGAGGAGTGAGATTGCATTGTTCTGATTGTTGTGGCCGCCTGTGGCTTATTGTACATGCTACATACATTATGAGCTGATCTCTAACTTACCTTGCTGCTGTCTTTCTCTGCATTTCTATCGAATTCTTGTTGTGGCCGCCTGTGGCTTATTGTACATGTTACATACTTTATGAGCTGATCTTTAACTTTTCTTATTGCTGCCTTTCTCTTCATTTCTATCGAACTCTTGTTGTGGCTGCCTGTGGATTATTGTACATGCTACATTCGTTGTTGATCTTTAACTTACCTTACTACTGCCTTTCTCTGCATTTCTATCGAACTCTTGCTTTGCCGAACGCAATCCTTTGTGAATATTGGTTCTTCCTCCAAGATAGGGCAATCTTGTGTCAATCTCAGCTTGAAACGAACTGAGTGCACTAAACTGCCCGAAGTGAATGTCTGTTGTCGCCTCAGTGCTAAACCTGCAGATAACGTCATAGTATACTCCTAATACTTGCGCAATGGTTTTAAAATAATTAAAATTTTCCCGAAATCTCAAAACGACATATTGTGAAGGTATATACATTTTCTGTTCCAGTATATTTTTAGTTTTCGAGCAGTCAATTGAAAGACAAGTAAAACTCCTTGAAATAGAGTCTTAAATTGCATGACGAGTGACCACACCCCACCCCCCCCCCCCCCCTGGCTAGCCATGTTGGTAAGGCGCAAGTCTGTCATCCGGGAGACCCGGGTTCAACTCAAGTGTCATATCTGCAATCGGTTAGACCTTCACGTCATTCACGTCATCTCGGATGAAGACGCAGAACCTAAATAGTAGGCCCAATGATTTCTATATTTAGGGTGAAATGGTAACAATATCTATTGTGTTAGCAAAGGTCCGTATAAATGAAATTGCAACTAAAGTTTAAAAAAGTAGCGTTATACTTTTTATACTCAGTATACAGCTGAATGTGCCCCCAAAGTTGCATAGAGCTGAAATTTGCATGATATTCGCTGTTTCTTATATACAAGGCATACTATAGTGTAATGTTTATTTTTCCTAAGATTTAAGCAAAACAGAAGTAATATAAGAACTAAAAAGGCTACATGCAGTTATTTTTGTTTTGTTTTGTGGTTTAGTTGAAGTGCCTGTCTTGACATAGGGAATAGGTTCGTCATTTGTCACTTTAAAGTGCCTGCCATAAAAAAATTGTTGCGTCAGATGTAAATCTTGCTAAATGAAAAACAAAGATGAATTTATAGATCTTGCTAAATAAAAAACAAAGATGAATTTATAGATCTTGCTAAATGAAAAACAAAGATGAATTTATAGATCTTGCTAAATGAAAAACAAAGATGAATTTTTGTCAATATCTTTTATGGCTCTCGAGATGTTAACGTCATTGCTTTGAACTGATGACGTGACGTCAGTTATTGGACAGGTAATATTTCAATTTTTTAAATCGGCTACCAATATTTTACCTTTGGTCGAAAATTAGTAATTGTTATGAAGAATACCTCGAAACACGTCTACAGCTCATGCTTGGCTTAAAGTCCCTATTAAGCTTATTTTTTTCCTTTTTGGATTAAAACTGTTGTCATCCGTGAACTCGAAATTCAAATAACCAAAGAAAATTTCCACGTCTAAGTATGCTTTTTAATAACAGAAAGATCGGAATGTAAACTTTGACCGAGTAGGCCGGGGACTGGTAACCTGTGACGAAACAGAAATATTCATTTCGGTTAGAAACTGTCGTATAATTTTTATTTCAAACATTTTCAAGGGAATAATTCATTAATTAAAGTTATAACAATGTGACTATTGTAGCCAGAATTGGCTTTTTTGAGAAAAAAAAGATTGTCTCTGCTTCATGCTTCCTGCTACGTCCTAGTTGCACGCTTCAAGTCTAAAAAATGTAACAGGAACGGCGAGAAAAAATTTTAATTTCGAGAATTACTATTGTTAAAGGGTTCTACTTTTCATGTGGACTTTAAAATCCATAGAAAAGATTGTGGATTAGTAGTAGATTTAAAAAATATGAAAACTTGTTTGGCCATCAACTGGTGTCACCAGTTTAAAACACTAAATATTTTGATACCTTCAGAACCTTATTTGATATCGTCATAATTTTTCACCGTTGTTTTTAATTTTGCAAGGTCTATCCACTGACGTAACAAAAAATTTCATGTCAGGCATTTTAAAGGAGTGTCGTTATCTTCCAATCTTGATCATTTTCCAGCTCAGTGAGTAAACTATTTGATGTACAACGAGTATAGTATGTACACATATTGCTGCATTGTTTCTTTAGTAACGCTTATCCTGTTAAATTTTTAAAAATCAAAGTCATAAGGACTCAACAAAAGTTACAAATCAGAACTTGTTGCAGCAATGACATTTATTTTCAGAATCTGCAAGTAAAGACAAAAAAATGAGTGGTCGCTTTGCAGATTTTCAAGCCGTGGTTTTAAGGTTAGTTGTATATGCAAAACCGTTTTAGGCAGGATTTGCAATAACATTAGAGCTCCCGTATCAAAGCTTGTATATGTTCGTACGTATCAGCCATTGAATATTACTGACCTTGTTACGCTGGCCATTAGTCTTGATCTCTGTTTCTTAAATCCTTGTGTAATATAATAAACCAGTTTCTTTATCGTGTGATAGTGACGTCTTATAGTTCTTGACCCATCGATAAGAAAACCCAAATTGGCTCTGCTGTGGCACCCTAAAAGATATGGTCGAAGTCGAAGATGTGTTTTACATCTGAATAAACGGAGCCGCCATTTTTGGTGACCCAATATCGGAGCCAAAGCGTTAAGCACTTCATTTTGAGTGGAGAGGAAAATTATGTCGAGACTTTCCTTTTGTAGTTCCCCCACTAAAAAACTTAGCTAACATCAACAGTTAGACTACTAAGGGGAGTTTTCTAAGTGTCAAATGGCTGATAGAATATAACATCGAGTACCCTAGTTGTTAAAGTAGAAACAAACTATAATATCACTTGATAAAAAAGCCGCCCATGTTTCCTTGTTTTTCAAGACACCGGTAGTCTCGTTGCAATAGGCAGTGAGTTCGTTAGCCAGTCAAATTGCAGCACTAGTTAGTTTGTACTAAGAAGCAATAGTTGAAGCCAACAATCTCCAAGCAACGTTCTAAAGGGAGTTAATAAATAGATAAACACTTTCAAACACTTTTGTATATTCGCGTTGTGTTGTTGGTAACAAAATGAAACAAAATATCATCAACTATAACATATGCTTTGTTCAAATTGTGTACTAACTGCTTATTATCAGAAAATAAATTTAACATTACAGATGAAAAAGCAAGATCAATAGGCTGTAAACCCATTCAACTGCAGCCACTGCAAACAACTTTTTTTGTTTTTAAGTAAAGGAAAATTCTACCTATAGAAGTGAGAACCGAAGTGAAAGGGTTTTATCTGCTTTTGTTTTGGAGTTTTAGGACAGTTTCACTGCTTTTTACTTTAAAACTATGTTGTAAGGTTGGTCTATTCAATTCTCAGTATGAAAACTTAGACATTCTGGTGGGGGAAAAGCGATATGCTGCAGAACAATGGGGGATACTTATCTCAGACGGACCATTAGTTACTTGTGCGAATTATGCAAAAGGTAACAGTAAACGCAAAATCATATCAAGGGTGTTTTTGGTGTACATATGATCCATTTTTAAAGTATAGCCAGTCAGATCAATGGTTTCACAGTATCACAGTTAGCACTTCCCTATTTCTTACGAGGATCATTCTTAAAACTATCAATTTAAGTACTAAAGATTCTGTACCTCCACATTGCAACGGAACAACTTCTTCAACAGCCTTTCGTAAGTCTGAAAGTCTTTTCTTGTAAATAGCAAACCCTTCAGGTCCTGCAATTTGTTTTAGTTGTTTAAATTTTGCTTTATGAACTCCAACCGCTGTAATTGTTATATTTCTGTCCCACAATGGTTTTGCAAACAATGGAACCAACTCTTTATTGTCTCTGATCCAGTTTCCTGAATTTTGCTTTCCATCAGTGACTATAATAAGGTAGTTTGGAGCGTCGGGTCTGTCACCGTTTTCTTCCGTAAACAATTGCTTGTTAGCCATATCAAGGGCGAGATCAATACGTGTCAACTGAGCTCCTTCAAACTTGACCCTCTGGTCGATTGCGTTCTTCAAATCCTTCACATCCAGAAAGTCATTAAGTTTAATCATTAACTCGGCGGTTCCTCCATACCTTATCACTCCGGCGCGAATCTTGCTACCGTCATTGCTAAACTTGTCGAGAATATCCTTTGCGAAACTGGTTTCAATTCGGAAATTGGCAGGTCCACCAATAGAGCTTGATTGATCCAACAGGAATCCGATATCAACATGCCTTTGGCACACGATGGAAACTGTGAAATGTAAAAGTGTCCATTATAATACATAGTAAATTAATATAAGCACCTTTTCGCATTTTGTAATAATGCGAGTTGTTGCAATTTGTAATAGCTCATTGTCGCAATTTGTAATAACTTCCTCAACACAATTGGTTGGCAAAGTCTTCTCGGGTCGGTGATTGTATTTGTTCCAAAAGTGAAGTATGCGTATTTGCAACGTAAATGACGTCATACGTCATGTGACTAAAACTTTCAATATTTTGCTTCGTATTTCGTTTTCTCGGAAAGTTGCAGAAACCAGTTTTCGTCATAAGATCATGCAAGTTCAACTTTCTAAAGATTTTTACTTTTGTTCGTTATTTTGTCGAAGTTTATTACTAAAAAATTACTTAGCTGGCTCTACTGATGTTTACAACAAATTGTCTTGTGTGTGTGCGAGCTAAAAATTTTAATTTCCTGTGATTTCGACATAACCAATGACGTCATTTACGCTGCAAGTACGCACACTTCGCATTTGGAACAAAATCAATCATCTACCAAAGGATGCTTTGCCAACCAGTTGTTTTGAGAAAGTTATTACAAATTGCAACAATGAGCTATCACAAATTGCGACGGCTCACATTAAGGAAGACAAGTTGCTATTACAAATTGCAACGGAGTGCTATTACAAATTGCGACAGGGTGCTACTACAAATTGCGATAGGTATTACAAATTGCGACAGGGTGCTATTACAAGTTGCGACAGATGTTACAAATTGCGACAGGAAGCTATTACAAATTGCGATAGGTTTTACAAATTGCGACAGTACAGGGATAACAATTTATGTTTATATGAAGACAAAATTACCTTAAATGTGTAGATGAAGACAAAGATGAAAATGCATATGAAAATTGAAATGTAGATTTAGTCACAGATGAAGTTGAAAATGAAAATGAAGTCGTAGGTATATTCAGAGATTCAGTTGTAGAAGAAAATCGAGATACAGAGAAACAGATTATAGGCCGACGATATATATGTAAATTATTCTTTACTTACTTACTTACTTACTTACTTACTCGTTTACTTACTTACTCATTTACTTACTTACTTAATGGTGGGGACGTTAGAGTTTACTTTTAATACAGAAATATATGTAGATGTGGGTGTTGGTTAATAAATTGAAAACTAATGGTTTCAAGGATTTTATTAGATTGACTGATAGAGTTGAATTTAATCAGTATAACTACATAACTACAACGAACACTAAGCTCTTGAATATAACTTACCCGCAGGCTGCGGTGAACAAGCAACTGAGTGAATTTCTTTTATCTTCTTTGCGATGTTTACGTGCATAGATACGTGGATCACTTCAAACTCTGGGAACTGCACCAATTGGTTCAGGTTTCTACGATCTGCCGAGGGTCCGATAGCAACTGCAATAATCTTCACCCCTTGATGTCGCAACAACCTTGAAAAAAAATCGACAGCTTAAGACATTTTTATGAGAAAGAAAAACTATATCGATTTGGCAAATATCTTAGGCCGAAATTCCAAAAGTTATTCCAGTTTTAGCTTTCGTTAAAATTAATTGTAGATAAATTACTTATCGTTAACTAACAACTAAATATTTTAAATGTTGAAGTTAGTTTTTTGTTGATAAAAGATAAAATCTATAAAAGTTCTACGGTTTTCACGCGTTAAAAAGGTTAAAATTTAAAAATACATTTACGTTTCGCCTTCACTTGTGGAAGGCTTCATCAGAATGATAAAATAATTTTAATGAATGATAAAATTATTTTAAACTTTTTAATGCGTGAAAACCGTAGAACTTCTATAGATTCTATTTTGTATCATGTCTTATCCACGCGAAAGCCTAAAGATTAGGGAAAAGGTCAAAACAATGGTACTTCCTAAGAACCCAATTTAGGGGGTGGGGTATTATGTACCGCCACCCACCACCTTTTTTCAAAAATGCTGAATTTCAGGAGCAAATATCATGTTCAATGAAATAGATATTGATAAAGTGCTTGCACCGACGCCTTCTTTGTGGAGAGAGGAGTCCATAATACAATAAAAACCAATACCCCTAAATCAGGTTTTGAGAAATTGAGCTTTGAAAAAGTGGGGATGTGTGGGGTAGGGGGTATGTGCCGCCACCCACCACCTCCCCCGACAAAATTGGGTTCCTTAAAAGTACAATTGTTTTGACTTCTTCCCTTAGTGTTAGTTTTTTGTTGATTACCATTTTTCAGACAGAACTATGGCTTCAAGCTAAGTTGTTAAATAACGATCATTTCTCAAGCCATTTTGCCCATTAGGCCTGCGTCGACAGGACTCTAATCCACCGCAGGCTAGTCCCTGGTAGATGCTGGTACTCATTTGTACATCTGATTTTACTGGAACAAGTCGGGTAAAATGTCTTAATTATTTACAAGGACCAACACAGTAGTCTGACCGGGGCTCTAACTCTCTATCCTAGTGTCACGTTGCAAAACATATTGTTGTAAGTTCTTTGTTTGCAAATGATAAAGGAAAACGTGACTTGTAAATTAGCAGCTTTGGCCGTAGTCTGAACGGCTTCCCTGATGTACGTTGCAACAGTAACAAGAAAGTGTTGACATGGTGCATGTCTCATAATTAATGGATAACTCGCTTCCTGAGTGTGCTATGATAACTATTATAACAGTTGCTCTTTGTACCTGATGTTGTGTAACTGACTACAGTATTTAGATATAATTACAATTCAGTTTGTCACTTTGATTTGAAATTATTTGAAGTTGTTTGTTGAGGCGCAATGTGAAATAACACAAGGTTCTTGTTTTCTTTTAAGTTTGTTTCTTGCATTCCTGTTGACGCACACATGAAAATCCTCTTCAAAGTTAAACAAATGCAACAAAACGTCATGTATAAAAGTAGAAGAGCATTAAATTTTATATACAAACCACCAAACTTACGAAATCAAACTGAGTGAGCTTTAAAACAAACGAAATTATTTAAAGCTAAAGAGTGAGCGAGTTTATTAAATTGTATACCATAACCAGAGTCAAACGGAACTTTAAAAAAAAATCTAGGCTAGAAAAACACCTCGACGAAATTTCGTCAAAGTTTCTTGGTGAAATGTCGTCGAAATTTCGTCGAAACCTTTGCGCATATGCCTATTGTTCTCTCCCGAAATTTCGGCGAAAATTCGTTACCTGTATAACAATGGTTATGCAAATTTTTTAGCAGGATTTTCGTTGTGCGAATTTTTACCGAAATTTCGCAAAATTTTCGCGAATTTCCTGTGCGTTACTTTTTACCACTTCTGTAAGTGTCTCAAGACGTAAACCAACCATGTTCTCTCCTTAAGATTATGCGTCCGTCCCTTTACCCTGGACTGCCTGCCATCGCTGATCACAATGAGGAGTTTCTGACTACCAAGTCTGAGGTTGTATCTTTGGTTATAAAGTATTTGTGTTGCTTCATCTATTGCGCGATCAAGGCGTGTTCTTCCACCTGTTGGTTAAATGATAAAACAAGCCTGAACTTAAGAGAGATTAAGCATCATGTATTTTTCATCGGCGAACGGCAAGGAGATTACATGAAAAATCTTTTCGCGTGCTTGCCGTGCGCTGTTACATTTTTAAGCTGCGTTGGATTGGAAACTAGTCTCCAGGCTCGCGCTCTTCCACGTGGGGCTAAATCAAGAAGGGACGGTGAGCTGACGTTTTGCCGTTTGGCCTTTGTTTGCCTTAAATCTCTCTTTTATCATATTGAACTAGTGAAAGCACAAGCTAACAAGGAAACAAACAAAATTTAAGCTTTACTAACTAAAACCATGTTTTAGAGGAACAAAATATAGTCATCGCGATTTATATCCCCTTTTCTGGGTCTCATGTTAACCACAAACCAACACAAATAATTCCTAAAAGTTCTAAATTTTACAATAATGCCAACTCGATGTAAATTAAGTATAGTATTTATTTATTTTGCCTCTGAATGGTGTTGGTCTCTTATCTTTTTTAACACTGTTTACTGTTATAAGTTCAGATAAATGAATTGCTGTTATGGTTAAACTATAATAATTCTTGTTTGAAAAAAAATGAGAAACGATGTATTTCATTATTGTAAGCTTTGACGTGAAATCTGAAATGTTGCACATATGTGCCGGTGAGGAGACAGTGAGCAAAAAGGCTTCACGAGTCAGAAGGAGCTAAGCTTGTACTGAGCCCTTAGTTCAAAAAATGTTTTGAGCCTGAGTGTTAGCAGACATGGACAGCTTACAACAAAATTTATTTGATGGGTAGTATCTTATTTATTTTCTTATATATGGGCAATTGGGGTAGCAAACTACTGACTTACCATGTTTGGTAACCATTTTGAGTGCGTTGTTAAAACCATGCTTCGTTGGATGCTTGTCAAAGTCGATAAGAGTTTCTGCATTGTTGCTGAAGGCAACAAGTCCAGCACGCGAGCCGCCCAGCCGCACATCAAAAGCACGAACGAGACCTTTGATAATTTTTATCTCTTTGTGAAAAGCTCGGTTGCTTATGCTGCTCGACACATCCAGAAGAAACCCCACGTCCGCGTTCCAACAATCTGGCTGAACTATAAGGGTAAAAATTGACCAAATATTGCGAAAAAT